>JAQHUG010000042.1:8206501-8235516 GCA_028555095.1 Dicrostonyx torquatus | reverse complement strand
ACAGAGAACTTAGACAACAATATGGACACTAAGAGAGACTTACATAGACCTAATATACATGGGAAAGTATAAAAAGACACGATCTCCTGAGTAAATTGGGAGCACAGGGACATTGGGGGAGGGTTGAAGGGGGAGGGGAGAGGCAGGGAGGGGAGCAGGAAAAATGTAGAGCTCAATAAATATCAATAAAGAAAAATAATAAATAAGTAAATAAATAGAAAGAATAAAAGAAACCCTTCTTGAAGTTCTATGACTAGACCTGGGTTAGGTGTCAGAGATCACTGGAGAGCTCCAAGTGACATTCACATGCTAAGGAAGTATCATGTGGCTTTTAATGAAATGCGGGTTTGAATTAAATATTTTTGCTATACATTTAAACATTTCAGAATGTAAATAGCTTCGGTGAGTCCAGCTGTGGGTTATGGGTTTGAAAGTATAAATTCTGAGTGCCTAAGTTGTTTTTAAACATACAGTTGGGGGGGACATTTCTGTTGTACCTTAAAAGGTTATGCTATTGCGAGTGGGAGTGGGGATATAGCACAGTGCTAGTGTATCGCGAGTGGGAGTGGGGATATAGCACAGTGCTAGTGTACTTACTTGGTGTGCACAGACCCTAGGTTTGATCCCCAGAACTGAAAAACAAAACTAAGGGTGTGTGTCAGAGAAGCAGCTTTGAGGCAACTTCCTAATCTTTATCTCCAAATAAGACTGCAGAGTGAGAGGAATCCATTCATGTGTAAGCCTAATCCTGGAGAGGAAGAGATGGTGACACCTTTCAAATAAGAACACTGCTGGGGTGGTGGTAAGTGCTGTAATAGATAGAAGTATGTCATTAGGCACCGAGAAGTAGGGTCTCTCCAAGGAAATGACATTGTGTACATCTTTTAGGAGGAGTTCAAGCTGGAAGAATATCTACTGTCCAGACCTAGAAGGTTCCTCTACTGCCCAATGCTGTACAGGACAGGAAGGGTGGCTTGGGGAGGGCAGAAAGAAAGGGGTGGAAAGTGAGCCTGGAGCCACAGGACTGTAACTAAGTTTCACTTTTTGAAAAGATAGCATCATTATTTCTATTTCAGAGAAATGTTGAATATGCAAAGTAATGAGCAAAAGCAGAAACAATAGCAGAGCCAGTCAATATAAAATAACAATCTCCGAAGCACAGAGAATTCATTCAAACACATCCTTGCTGAAGTCGGGTCTTATATAGGAAAATGAGTGCAGCCTATTCTAGTCCACCCAGTTAGCTCTGCCACCCACAGCAGAAATGGAGGAGCAAAATATGCTTGGTGATGGAGTTAAATCCTCATCACGACTCACCTCCACAACGTTCAAGTTGGTCACGCCTCAACCACCAGTACTCCTCAAGCTGCCACCAGTTATCACTGGTTTGTATAAAGTTAGACTTGCAGAGGTTAAGCTTCAGAAAAATGCCGAAGGAATGCATCTATTTACAAAGTAAATGTCTACGTAGTATATATTTTATATGTGGTTTTCTTTAAAACTGAGAATAGTGGCAAAGCGCTCTCGCAGGCATCACGCCAGGAATCCTCAAGCAAACAGAAGCAAAAGCGACTGCTCCTGTATTGTTTTCTCATCATTGTCTCCTGGATTTATCATTAAATGGGAAGTTGAAAGTCAGAGCTCCAGACGCAGTCTTAGCAGTCTTACCGCTCTCTCCACGGCTGCCTCACCTCAGACAGCGCCTCTTGCCTTATCTAGTGTCAGCCCTTGGTTTCCTGCTCTCTCACATGAAAGAGTTTTCAGATGGGCTCCACAGATTGCACAGAGCCTCACAGAGCCTCACAGAGCCTCTTCAAAGGCCCCTGTGAAGGATAAAGGGCAGCATCCTGCCAGTCCAACCTCTTCAAACAGCGCCTTTGCTTTTATTTGCATGACAGTTGGCCTGTTGCAAGACTTCTGAACAAAGGGATCCTAACCCTTTAAAAGTTTGAAAGTCACCAACCCAGACATTTCCTCAGGTCCTCCACACTAAGACTGTTTCCACATCTATCAAATGGAGGTGGCAGCTCTTGCGTAGGTGGCTGAAGGGTCATCACAGCATTCTGTGTGAGGGATAGCATATGGAATATGGGAGAGATTTAATGTGTTAGCTGTTACTGCCCCCTCCCCATAGCATAAATAATAAAAACCCAGAGATAGATTGGGGCTCAACCTGAAGATCAGAAAAGCAAAGCAGCCAAGCCACTAGAGAACTCTTAGCTCTGTGAAATCTTCAGGCTGAAAGAGAGCGAGTTCCTGTCTCATCCTGTCCTGTATTCCTCTCTAGTGCTGGGACTGGAGGTGTGCACCACCACCGCCTGGCCTCTTTGGCTAACTAATGTGGCTGCTGGGATTAAAGGTGTGTGCCACCACTGGCTGGCCTGTCTGGTTGACTGGTGTGGCTGTTTTGCATTCTGATCTTCAGGCAAGCTTTATTTACTAAAATACAAATGAAATACCACCACTCCTCTCCTCCCAGCAGGCTTCACTCAAATAGGCCTGCATGTCATATGACTATTATACTTTGATTACTGAAGAACGAGTAATCTGTCTCTTTTATGCCAGCAACAGCATAAAAATGTGTTGGACATTTACCTTGTAAATATAAAAAGCTTATTCTGTGTGGGGTCTTTGTGTGTGTGTGTGTGTGTGTGTGTGTGTGTATGTATGTGCACGCACGCACGCATGTCACAGCACACACTGGAGGTCACAGGATAATCTGCAGGAGTCAGTTCTTTCTTTTCACCACGTGGGGATCTTTCTCAAGTTCTCAGGCTTGGCAGTAAGCACCAAGCCCAGCCTCGTGAATTTTTGATATATTTTTATTTCTACCTTAATATATTCTCCACACACACAAATGAGTTTTCCTCTGTGTCATAATTTTTAGAGTAATTCTTACCATGCATTTATGGAAGTTAACATATCTGTGTTTCAGGCTTGCCAGCTCATGGGAAAGTGACATCAGTGTCCACCCTTTAACCCTGCCCTCTGCCACCTGCTTGGAACTGCTGTTGATACTGTCAAGGAGCAACGCTTCACTGCCTCTGTCCCTTCGCCAAATGAATTCCTTTAAGGTAAGGAGCAGCTCTGTAACTAAGATGCTTTTCAGGGATTCTGTCATTCACAGGAAATAAACCATGAAGAAACACAGTTTCATATAATGATACTAAGGTGCTTAATGCATGCACCACAGTGTTCTCCTTAGCTCTCTAACCCCAGGTCCTAACCCCTGAAGGCTTCTCTGGCAAACACAGGCCCGAGCATGGATAACATGGTGCAGGCAGGTATTGCCCTTCCCCATTTCCCTCTCCTTGCTAAAAGTCATTAGATTACATTCTTGCAGCTAGCCCCAAGGTCTAGTCCCTTATTTGACTACCGACTCATCCGTGAGATAAAACACCAAGATTCAACAATCAAAATTCATTACAGCCCTAGCTATCCTGGAACTAGCTCTTGTAGACCAGGCTGGCCTCGAGCTCACAGAGATCTGCCTGACCCTGCCTCCCAGAGAGTACTGGGAATAAAGACGTGCACCCCCACTTACCAACTCACTCTAACACAGACGCCCCTTTTTCTCCTTAAAAACCCACTCCTGCAGAAAAGCCCATGGTTGCCCCTCTGGGAGATAAATCTCCTTTGTGCTGGAAATTTGGTGTCTGCTGTGTCCTGTTTAATCTCCTAGGGAGCCAAAGTCCCTTACAACCTCCATCTTCCCTTCCTCAAGAGAAATGGCTGAAAGATCTGGCCAAGAGGCCTGTGAATGCCACTTCCTTTCTCACAGTTTTGATTGAGAGCAAAAACATCAAGTCATTTTTAGTGGCTTTGCTATGATAAGCTTCAAACTAGATGCTGACCAAGTGTTCAGTAAAGATGGAGAACCCATGTTCCCAGTACCGTTCTCCCTCCTCAGCCCTTCCCTTAGTCCTTTCCCCCTCCATAGGTACTTATTTGTATAGTTCTCTACTGCTCATGTAGACTCAAAACAGGAATACTCCTTCCCTGGCAGCCAGCAAACTGTCACATGAGTGGCAAATGAGAATTAAGTAATGGTTTTGTGTTGTGACCTAAAGCTGCTGAATAAAACTGAGTGCATCTCTGTGGCCTTTGACAATGGAAAAAACTACTCTTAAGGCTTTAGATGCTGGAGGAAGGGGCACACAGTGCCAAGGAGTGCAGGTGGAGTTGGCAGTTCTCATGAAGGGAGGGTTGCTGATGAACTCTAGGACAGTGTCAAGATCAACAGATGTGACAGTGTTCCTCCATTACATGGCAAAACAGGACATGGAAAAATCAGGAAATGGGTCAAAAACCAATTAAGTTCCAGGGTAACTTAATCCATATTCTTTTGGGAATCAGTTCAATCAGTCATGTCTGATTTGCTTTCTTTGTTTGAATCTTGGGCGCTGACAAGAAAGAGTTTAGACTCTGGCTTTTGTACGCCCCTGTCTCTGATGTTAACCAACCTCAGTCCCAGACTCTCAGAGGGACTTTAAAGCACGCCCTCTCCTGCAGGAGGGAAACTGAGCCAGAGGGCCTCGGGCTTGCTGAAGACCAGTCTGAAGCTGTCCTCCCCCATTCCCCATCTTGACTGAGTGCTAGTTGAAGGGCTGTGAGGGGTGTGAGTGTAGGTCGAGGTGGGCTGTCTCACCCAGCACATACTCCCTTGCTTTGCAATAATATAATAGTCTTTATTCTAAGTGATTTGAAATTCTGTAATCAGTTTGTGTAACGAGTGATGCAAGCGTTTATACAAACACATCCTTTTATGGAGAGAAGTACAAGAAACTTAGCCATTATTTCATAGGGAGCAGCATTTATATTTTATCTTCTTCTCTCTCTCATGTACCATTTGAGGTCTTTACATCAGGTGATGGTCCCCACTTGTGAATTTTATGTCATTTTGGGAGTGGAGAATAGGACAGTCTTTTGTATGTGATGTAAAGTGAGAATAAAGTCTTAAAGAGCTTAGAGGTATTGTCATACTCTAAATAGAGGAGGAGGGATTTGAGAGAAGAAAGAGATACTTTCTCTACTTTCACCCTTTGAGGGTGGCATCTCAGCATCATGTAAACACAGACACATGGAAGGGCATCCAGCCACCAGAGGCATCTGTGTGCTCTCAGCATCCCTCATGAGAGAAGTCCCCAGAGCTATCAGATCATCAGTGGCTGAGTCCCTCCCCTGGGACTCCACTCTGGTTTCTCTCCTTTGCTGAGTGATTGTCACAGACTATGGCACACTTGGAAGAATCTTACAAACAATATCTCCTGAAGTCTCATCTCTGTCTTCACGCCAGGAAAGATGCTGATGCATCCTTACCAGGAGCATTCTGGGAATGGCTCCTTTCAGTAGGCCGTCTCTTCGCATAAAGTATCAGAGGAAGCAGGGAAGGCTTCTGGCAGTGTTGGAGAGAAATATTCTCCATTTCATCTATGTAATTCCTACTTAGTCATTTCTGCTAATTGAGAGAAGAGCCACCAATTCCGCCTGCATTTGAGACTGGTTTTCATTGAAAATTCGCTTTCCCACACATCCTCTAAGTGCTGTTTTAGCAAGAGCTGTAAAGTAGGATGACCCTAGTTATGACGCCCATCCTCGTCTTTTCAGTCCTCTTGCTTCCCCGCCCAGGTACTGAATTCTCTCTCTGTGTCAGAATTCTAGCTTCCCCTCTGCTCTGTGACAGCACTTTGGTCTCCCCAGTGTGATTATCTGCAAGCAGAATGCGGATTTCATTGAGAATCTCTGCACTTTGGTTATTGTGGAGGCCCCAAGAAGAGCATGGGCATAACCACTCCCTTCTTAGAAGTCTCCCATGGCTTCCTGCTGATACACGAGCTGATACAACAGGCTGGTTCTGGCAGCATCAGCGCACTGGTTGTTGTTGGGAGCGTACTCTGTGCCACGTCTTCTAGCATGGCTAGTTCTCTCTGTCTTTCTTGGGTCTCAGCTCAAGGTGCCTCGGGTCTTCTCCCACAAGCCTGACTCCCTCCTTGAGTTCCTTCTCATCACCATTAGTTTTTAACCCCTTTGAGGTGATTGCACTCCTTTGACTTCTTCCTCTACTGAAATGTGTGCGGGTGAGAGCAGGTGGCGTTATCGTTTGAATCTGAAACAGCCGTAGAGGCTCTTATCTTTAACATTGGGTCTCTACTTGTGATGCTGTTTTGGAGCCTTTTAGGAGGAGCTACTTTAGCAAAAGTGGGCCACGGCGGGCAGGCCTTTGAACGCTATGCCTGCCCCTGGTTGTAGCCTGCGTTCTTCACTTCCTATATGCTGAGGTGTGAACAGCTTGCTATATACCTCCCACCCCGCGCTGGCATGAGCCCAGCCGTGCCTTCGCTGGCAGGAGCCCAGGTACCCAGGTAAATCTTCCCTTGAGATTGTCATTTCTATTGGGTATTCTGTCATAGGGATGAAGAAAGAAATAATACAAGGGGAATGTGTGTTTTGTTCAGTTTTGTATCAGCAAAACATAGAGCCTGGATGTATACAGCAGTTAAAAAACACGGCATGGATGGATGCACAAGTACCCTGCAATCAGCATGGGCATGGAATATCCTAGAAATCCAGAAGACTGGGCTAGGGGGAAGCAGAGCATGGGTAGTCTATGTGCAGGGCAGAAGCAGCACTCTCTTCTCTGCTTGCTCCGAGCTGGACTCAGTGCTCAGTTCATGAGATTTGTCGATCAGGCTGAGTGCTGATGGACATCTGCATTGAAACTGCACGTAGAGCTTTGTCCAAATGAGGAAAGCATGAAGGGTTCCATCTCAGTCCATAAAAGAAGCAGGTTAGGGGTCAGTTGTAGTGGGGCAACACCTTTAATCCCAAGAACTCAGGAGATGAGGCAGGCAGATCTCTGAGGGGTACATAGTGGAGAGAGAGAGAGAGAGAGAGACAGAGACAGAGACAGAGAGAGAGAGAGAGAGAGAGAGAGAGAGAGAGAGAGAGAGAGAGAGAGAGAGAGAGAGGAGCTGTTTATAGGATTGGGCTCATATGGGCACTGGGACCACATCAAGGGAAAGGTGCATAATAGCCAACTTTGGGTACCAGAAACTGAGCCAGATGGCTTTCAGAGGACTCCTGTGGGGTAGGTAAATGCCCACCTGCTGTTGCCATCACTGCTGCTCGCGATCCACCCTGCACATTCAGAGGTCAGGGATGAGGCAGCATGAGCCATGTCCATGCTGATGGGCAGTGCTGACTCCTAGCCTGAAGTCCCACATGTGCTTCAGGGTGACCTGACTAGTTGAAACCTGAGTCTTCCAGAAGGACTTTAAGAGAAACCATACTGGGCAAGAATTGATAGTTTCCATACATGTAGTTTTTGTCAAGAATCCTAGCCTATGACAGCTGGTAGAACTAGCTATTCCAATGGTCTTAATTCTAGCAGACAGGGAGACATGTCCAGGAAAGGCAGATGATAGTAAGACTAAAATGGACGTGTTTGTGCTGCTTTTCAGTTCCAGAGGTGTCTTTGACTAGGGAGAGGAATTCTCGTGTGTGTGTGTGTGTGTGTGTGTGTGTGTGTGTGTGTTCATGTGAACACATGCAGTGTTTATGCAGATATGCATGGAGGTCAACCTCAGGTGTTATTCCTCAAGAGCCATCCAACTTGTTTTTGCCTTTATTTTTAACTTTAAAAAAACTAAAGTTTTTTCTTTACATCTGTGAGAGAGAATGTGTAACAGCTGGTGCCCACAGAGGGCAGACTGGCCTCGGAGCCCCCGTAGCTGGAGTAAACAGGTGGTTGTGATTTGACTGATGTGGGAACAAGGAACTGAAGTAAAGTCTTCTGGCCGAGAAGCAAGTGCTCTTAATTGCTGAGCCATCCCTGAATACCTACACCCCACAACAACAACAACAAAGCAAATAAAAAACCTAAGCACTTGCTTGTTAAGATAGGATTCCTCTTTGAGTAGTGGTGGCACACACCTTTAATCCCAATGCTCGGGAGGCAGAGGCAAGTGGATCTCTGAGTTCAAGGCCAGCATGGTCTACAAAGTGAGTTCCAGAACAGTTACAAAGAAAAACACTGTCTCAAAAAAAACAAAAAAGAAAAAAAAAAAAGAAATAGGGTCTCATTGGCCTGGAGCTAACAAATAGGCTGCCTGGCTAGTGAGTGCCAGAGCTTCTCCTGCACACTCCTCCCCAGCTCTGAGGCGCAAGCACACACCACCATGCCCAGCTTTTCCATGTGGGCTCTGGGGATCAAACTCAGATCCTCATGATTATGTGGCAATCCCTTTACCAGCTGAGCTGTATCCAGGAACAAGAGGGTCTTCCTGTCTTGCATTCCGTCGGGAAACAGGTTCTACAGGATATTATTAGGTCTTACAAAGATAACTTGACATCAGTCATTTAAGACTAATGTACAGCTAGATACTGTTTCAATGGTGGGCATTCACTTGATTATTTCAGTTTCAAAACAGCACTGTTTGGAGGGCACATTATTATTCCCGCTTCAGAAGACAGAAGCCCCAGAGAGGGACTTGACCAGCCGATGGAGGTAGTGATGGAGGCACAAGAAGTGGCAAGCCTTGCTCTGTAACGCCCCACTCTGAACCACTAGATCATGTTGCCTCTGGTCAGTTTTAGTTACACACAATGTTTTTAAACAAAAAGACTGCGTAGGACCTTCAGTGTGGTCTGGCTAGTTGAGGATTTTAAGAACTATTATCTCCAAAGGCAATTGGCATCAGAGAGACTTTTTTCTCAAGGCTTTTGTGGGGCGTCTTTAAAGATTGTGATGGCTGTGGCAGAGTGGCCATGATATTACAGGCTTGTGCTCATTCATGCAGTTGCAATTACTGATTGTCATGAAGATGCCATTTATTCCATTAGTGACTATGCAGTTTTCCTGCTGGCCAAGACCGCCTTAGTCAAAACGGCACCCAGGAAAGAGACCTGCATTTGGTGTTCCTTGGTACATATCAAGACTGCCCAGAGGTCCAAAAGGTTCCCGAGGAACTCTTGAAATCTCACCTTTCACCTGCTCCCATTATTGTCTTAGTTGGGTTTCATCTGCCCTAAGCACTGTGTATCCTAGTCACAACCTGGCAGAAGTTTGGATAAAAATTGAGCCATCGGTCCATACTCTGCCTCCCTCCTAACTTATGTCTTGATCCCTCTGAGGATGCTCAAGAGGGTTCTTCTTTGGAACCCTTGCTTGGTTGAGAGAATACAGCCTTGGCCCCTGGTCTGAAGAAGCCATCTTTATTCTTTTTGACACCTAACTCCCTCTCTATCCAGCTGCTCCTGACCATGCAGACTGTGTGGAAGGAGTTTCCAAGGCTCTTGAGGGCCCATAAATGGAGCTAATAGTTCTTCCCTAAGTGGATGACTGCCTTTTGTAATTTAGAATGTTTGCACAAACATTAACCTTTGAAAAATCTTCACAACTCTTTTAAGATAAAAAAGTGATACATGGGCAAATATGTGTGTGTATGTATGTGTATATATATATATACATATATATATATTAATATGGATATAGATTTGAGTATTGCCATTCTGAGATATTATTGAACCTAGATTTTAAGATTTTATCTATTATTTGTTCTTTCTTACGATAGTTGCATCCGGAAAAAGTTGCCAAGCAGTCCTGGGTATTGTCCATGTAATATTTTCTATCTGATGATAACATGTTCTTTTTTCTTAATATCCTTCTGAGACTCACAACCCTCTATCACCAGAGCAGGGTGAGGGACACCCTCAAGTATTCTGTGTCCTAGAGAATGTTTCCCTGTGTCAAATTTATTTCCTGTGTATGCTGTATGGTTTACTAATAGGGGAATATGTAGACATGGAGAAACAGAAGGTTTCTTCTCTTACCCCTGTATGATTAATCAAGGCTGGTCAAGGGTATTTTCTTACCTAAGTGGAGATGATGCGGTTGAAGCATTTTGAAATGAGATCAGAATTTGAGGCACCCCCACCCCTCACTCAGACACACAGCTATTATATAGCAGGAGACTTTAGGCCTTGTTTCGTTTCATGCTGGTGTGAATTTTAAAGTTAAGAATCTACTGACATTTAAATTCCATCATTTTCATAATGGAAAAACCACACTTCCAACACAGTTACTCAGAGCTTAATCATTTTACAATAATCCTCACACCCAGCTACCTTTTTACCCCATTAACATTTATACAAAGTCACAACTAAAATTGGTTTCATTCATTTGCCTGTATTGCTGTCAACAGCTAAAAAAAGCAATAGCTTGGTGTGAGCATTGAAGTTTAAGCTTAAGAACTTAAACAATAAGTGAAACAAGTGCTGTAGAACTATGTAGGCAGGAGCCTGGGGATTTTGCAGATAAACAGCAGCAGTGGGCTAAAGAGGAAGTGAAGTTTTAATCGCTACACCTTTTTTCCTGTCTACTCTCAGACACTGTACTCCACAGATGGCCTCATTCATGTATTACTTGCCTTGATCAGTTGTGGGTAAATTTTAGCCATTATTATTGTGTATTGTGAGCGTATGGATGTCTGTGGATGTCTGTGGGGATGTTCTGTGCATGGTCTGTGCACACATGTGCATATGGAAGTTGTCCTGCTAGGTCATTTTCTGTCTTATCCCTTTGACACGGGGTCTCTGGAGCTAGGCTAGCAACCAGCAAGCCCCAGGCATCCTCTGGGGTGGCTATTTCACCATAGCACTGGGGTTCTAGGCACATGCACACCCAACATTTGACAAGATGCTGGGGATTTGGAGGTGTGTTCTTCTGCTTATGCAGTATCACTCTTACATGGTGTAGGAGGGTCTTCTGTTTGTGTGTTGCTTTCATTGGTTGAATAAAGAGACTGCCTTGGCCTTTTGTTAGGGCAGAACTTAGGTGAGGGGAGTAGAGAGAACGTAATTCTGGGAGAGAGAAACAGAGTCAGAGAGAGCCCACCATGAAGCCAGCCAGGTCAGGCTGAATCTTTCCTGGTAAGCCACGACTCATGGTGACACACAGACTATTAGAAATGGGTTGAATCAAGATGTAAGAGTTAGCCAACAAGAGGCTAGAACTAATGGGCCAGGCAGAGTTTAAATGAATACAGTTTCTGTGTAATTATTTTGTGTGTAAACTAGCCCGGTGGCTGGGACCCCGGCTGGACGGAACAAGGGGCCTGCGCTCATTACTACACTTACACACTGAGCCTGCCATTATTATTTGTAAAGTACAATTTTCCCTGATTAGAAAATGATTGGCTTTTTCCATGATAGCAAAAGGGGAAAACACAGAAAAAAAATGTCAAGAAAATTAAAATTACTAGAGGAAAAAAAAGTGTTGCCATTTCATTCTTATTTATGTTTTCAATGTATTCACACACAGAAATTTATATTTATTATATATATTGGCCGTATTGAAGATGCTGAGCTCAGTGTCATTTTTCAGCCTTTTCCTCTGCTTATTTCTGGCATGAAGATAATCTTCTGGGAGACTGTTCAAAGACCTTGGAAAGGTGATAGTGCAGGGATCAGCCACACATACCAAGAGCTGCTGTAAGTGAGGTCAGGAGGCAGATAGACCTGGACCAAGACAGACAGGCACTTGTTCACTTCACATTGCCACTGAGGTCTTATAACTTCATGTGTGCCTGGGGAGCTAAGAAGGGAGTTTCGGCCCCTTGGGTCTCCAGAGGTGCTCCCCTTCATTCTTCCCTAACTCTCCATCCCCCAAGTAAAAGATAACCAGACCTGGGTATCCTCCACACATTTACAAAATTTTCTCTTCTTTCTTTTTATTATTTTTTTTGAGATTATGATATAATTACACCATCATTTCTCCCCTCTGTTTTCTGCCCCCAAAGCCTCCATATATTCCTCTTTGCTCTCTTTCAAATTCAATTCATGTCCCTTTTTTTCCCATTAATTGTTTTGTGTGTGTGTGTTTCTGTGTGTGTGTGTGTGTGTGTGTGTGCATGCGTATGTGCACACTCGTAAATACATAAATACAACCTACTCACTCTGTAAGGTTAACTTTATGTATGTTTTCATGTATGTATGTATGCCTTTTGGTATTGGATAACTAATTGGTGTGCCCTGCCTTGGGGAAGATGATTTATCCCACCCTTAGCATTTCTTAATGCCTGTGGTTATAGGATTGACGCCTCCTGGGCTCCCCCATCTACTTTAGCACATCTGTTGTTGTCCTTGCTCAGCTCATGTTTAGCAGTCGTGTTGGTGAGTCTTTATGGGTATACTTCTGATATTCCTAGGAGTCACAGTCATACACCAAACTCCCTGATTCTCTGGCTCCTAAAAATTTCCCCTCTATCTTCTATAATGTTCTATAATATCTTCATGAGCATTAGGTTTATGGGAGTTGAATTGTAGATATATCCATTGGGACTGGGATCCACAACTCTGCATTTTGATTGGTTGTGGGGTTTTTTTGTAATGGTCTCTGTTGCAAAGAAAAGTTTCCTTGATGAGAAGTGAAGACTGAATTTATGTGTGGGTATAAAGGTAAGTATTCAGAGTGTAGTTAGGGCATGTGCTGGCTTAGTAAAGTGGTGGTTGTAGGTTCTCCTCCAAGATCCATGACATCACTAGCCCTGATTAGTTGCCTAGGTTTCCAGTCCCAGGCACAGCTGGCTACCTTACCTCTCAGATGCCCCCATCTCCCAATTCCTCAAGACATCTCCACCTCAAGACACCAGCAGCCCAGGATGTAAAGAAAGCTGGAGTGCCCCAGCCTTCTGTAGCTTTGATGGGTAGATCTGCTGGAATTGGGGGTGCTCTACCTGCTTACTGAGTGAAGCAAGAATGAAGTAGATAGAGCTCACTAAGTCCACACACATAACTCTTGCTTTGTTGTCTTGTTTGTTTGGGGTATGTATGTGTGGTTCAGACACTGCATGTGTGTGTGTGTGTGTGTGTGTGTGTGTGTGTGTACCTATGCAGAGACCAGGGAAGAACACTGAATATCATCTCTATTGTTCTTTGCCATGCTTTCTTAAGACAGAGTCTCCTGTTGAGCTAGGCTGACCAGCCAGTGAGCTTCAAATCCACCTTTCTCTTTCTCTGTCTTTCAGTGTGAGGGCTAAAGGCATATGGAGCTCTGCCCCGCTCTTTTCATGGGTGCTGGGGATTTGAATTTAGGTCCTCATGTTTGCACAGGTGTTCTTACTAAGTCACCTCCCCAGCCCCTATTGCCTTATTTTTAATAAGTTGGTTCTCAAAGAAATACATACTCAGGATTGAGTGTGATTTCCCCCTACTAAGCAAACAGTGCTAATTTTCACTTTTAGCTTTAAAATATCTAGTCAGCTATTGCCTAGTGCACGGAAGTCTGCCTGGTCCTTGGTGGTATCATGGAAATGGAGGCTTAATGAAGAAATGGGTGGGTTCCAAGTACTTTTTGTTTCTTGGGGTCATTCACTGTGTATCTTGAGAGCTGTCCCTATGACATGGGAATGGGGAAGCCTAGAGGGAGAATGGGCGATGGCATGATTGCATATAGCATTTCTTGTAAGTGTACTTGGGAAACTTGTTTAGCACTCAGGTTTCTGAGTGGAATCTGGGAGATGGACTTAGTGATGGGAATAAACTAGGCCTAGACATCTGTATTCCAGCTAGTATCCAACATGTTTCTGGTACAGATTTCTCAAAACCAAGTTACAGGAAACACTTACATGATGCTAAAATACACCCTGGTAAAGTAGGAAATGGGTGGGGGGGCCTTCATTATGTTGACAAACACTAGGTCACCCGGCTTAATTATTTTTCTTCTCATTTCTTATTAACCTGTACCTGACACAGTTTCTGACCGTAGAATCTTTGTCTTGAGGTTTATAGTTTTCCTTCAGGGTTTGTCTTTGATTCATTCTTCTTTCAATCGAGGATGCAGGTGCTCGTTACTCTAACCCACCTTTCTGCTCTCTGTTGTGACCACCCAGCAGCCCCACCTGCATTCTTGCCTCTGGGCTGGCCCCCTCCCTCCAGCATGTGCAGCCTGTACCCTCTTCTCTCCTCCCAGCAGAGCTGAGGTGACCGACAGGCACTTGCACTGATGGAGGACTCTCAAGGTCTGCTTGTGGTTCTGCCACCCACTGGCTTGTGGCAGTGTTCCAATCAGGTGACCTCTGTGGGTCCCTGTTTCATTGTCTGTGGAGGGAAGAGGTTGGGATAAATTCTATTTTAAAGTTCCTTTCAAAAGTAGAGGCACATGAAGTCATTTTGTCTGTTCTCAGCTGTTTCTGAGTTGCTCACCACAACTGCATACTGTGACTTTCTTTTTTATAAAAGGGACTAGGTCTTATTTCTTCTGAACTTCTTGAAAGTGTTTAAAGAAAAATATAAATAAAACAAGACTGCATAGTTGTTTCATGTATGTGCGTGTGTGTGTGTGTGTGTGTGTGTGTGTGTGTGTGTGTGTACAGGGTTCCAGCACACACTTCCACAGAACAGAACTGGTGCCATAAGACCCATTCCCCCTTGATTCTTCCAGGCTGTGAAGCCCAGGGCGCACAGTGACGTGGAAGCAACAAAGAACCCTTCTCAAATGGATGGCCTGTCAGAGCAAAGGCAGGGGAGCCCTCAATCTCTCTCCTTCTTCATGTCTGTTTTCTCTTAGGCTTCAACCATATTGGGTTTCATGTTTTTCTTTTGACTCTAGATCCCGGTCCACACTGAAATATACATGACTTACAAATTTCCTAGAAGTTTTTGTGTTTGTATTTTATTTATTTCTAAGTGTTGTTAATCTAGGGCAATTTTCTTCATGTGAGTCTCTTCCCCTGGCTGAAGCTACTAACCAGAGACCTCACTCTGCCCCCACACTCGGGCTGGTCGTGCTCACCAAGGACTTCCTGGGGATGGGCCTTACTTCCTAGGAAAGGATGCTGGAGACATATTGCTGCTTTTAGAAACAACACAGTCACAGCATTGAACCGACTGACTGAGCTCACCTTGCTCAGGGAAGGAGCTGCTGTACCATTCTCGGGACCTTTTCTCCCTAGGGGAGAAACAACCTGGGAAGGACGCCAGCCTTGAAGGGAATGATTGATGGGAAGGTGAACTTGTTCTAAGCCTCAATTGTGAACCTCCCGTGAGCCCTCCTCATGATGACTAATTGCTTTAGCAAAGCCAACAGATTTAGAAAATGCTCTGCTGACTGAGGCTGTAGGGTTTGTGAGGTATCGTGTTTTCCTCTTGCCCCTCACTCCTATAGACATCATCCTGGCGCAGTTGGGGAAGCACTGGAGTGGAGATGGGAGCTGGCCTGGGTTCTGGTCTTGGTGGCGTCAGGGCCTTGTCTGTATCCGCTTGCTCTTGTTCATCTAGCTCCAAACCCCACTGGTTCTGAATTCCAGGCGTTATATCCATGAAAGAGTTGTGACTTCCTAGGCTTTGCCTTCACCTAGAGATCAACACTGTATTCCTTTGGAGGTTGGATGTCTGGAGTGGCTGTCACAAAGGACTGATACTGTGCAGGCAGCAGGGAAGTTATCTCTGTAGCATCATCCAGGAGCTTCATGCCAATTCGCACGGTAGTTAGCTTTCCACAGTTCAAGCCAGTGTGACAGATCTGTGGGAGACAAGGGGATGTCACTGTACAGTCAGAAGCTGTGATCACAGAGAACAGATTAAACTGCAACCGAGACAGTCATTTCAGGAGCTGGGGCCTCTTTTTATCACTCTGGAGCGAAAAGCATTTCTTATTAAAAAATTATATTTGTCCAGTCCTAGTGTTTCTGGCTCTTTGCTGAAGCTAAATGATTCCATTTCCTTCTCAGCTTACAAACTTCAAAGTCATTTGTGAGGGCAGTAAACGCCTGAGACACTGTCTTTCTCAGGCATCGGTTGCTTTTTATCAGATTGTAGCAAAAGTCAGAACATAGAGAACAGAAGATGTGATAATTGGGATTATCTAATCACAACTTCTGTGATTAGCAAGATAGTTGGGGTTTTGTCTGGCACTGTTGGGAAGTATGAGGTAGGATGTTTGGTTTGGTAAGTGGTTTGGGTTATTGAATTTTACTCTTCTTTCTCCTCTTAAACATCGGTTGGAAAAGGATTATTTTTTCTTTTATTTAAAAACTATGCTGGAATGGAAGTAATAGCTTATAGCTTTCTTACACATAAAATATGAACTTTGCTAGCAAAGGTGGAATTGTTCAGCATCTTTATGTACTTCACCAGGACAAGATCTTACAGTTTTTAATTACCCAATAGGAACAGCCTGTGTTCTTACTCCATTGCCCAATTCCTGCCACCCACTGATGTTTTCTCTTTCTCATGAAGGCACACTTGCTGTTAATTTTACATATTTTGATATATATGTCGCCTATACCAGTCATCTGGCATCCTGGTTTTGTGGTTTGTTTTGGTTTTATATGTATCCCATATCACTTGAAGTTCACTTGCTGACAGTCTGTGAATGATAAACTATTGACCTTTGTAGGTCTATAAATGTCTTCATCTTGTTCAGCTCTGAGTGATGGCTAACTGGGGTGCGGGTCCCATACCCTCTTTAGTGTGAAGATCTATCATGAGTTGCCTTCTGCCATCTAATTTGTTGATAAGACAGCTGCTATAAGACCGCTTGCTGTTCCTCTAATGACAAATTATCGCTCTATTCCTGCTGGCCCCTGGGATGTCATCTGTGCTGGGTATACTACAGTTCTAGTGATGTCTAAGTGTAGGCTTATGCTTCTTGGTTCTCTAAGTTTCTCTGAAGACTTCAGTCTTTAAGTCAGTTCTGAAAAATTGTCGATGATTCTGTCTTCGCATGGTCAGCTTGCTCTTGTTTTTTTCTTGTGCATTCCATTACCATATAGTAGAGTCTTTTCAATTTATTCTTGTTTGTTGTTTTGTGTGTGTATGATTTGTAATTTATATGCACACACAGTTACATCTTTTGATACCTTCCTCAATACTAGATAATGTAGTTCGTTCATTGTTTTTCAACCTCACTAAGTATTGTCTCAATTGATTCCCAACACGCTATATTTTAATAAGTTTGCAGAATTCACACTTTCTGAGGACATTAAATAGATTTGCTTTAAAATATTTCTAGCTTGCTCTGTTTTTATACATTTTTTTGCCTGGTTAATTAGCCTTCTTGATGATTTGGGCTAACTTACGATGGAATTTTGGGTTGCAAGCTCACCTCGTTTTATTTGTCATTCCCCCCACCCCAGTTCCCTAGATTTGCAGTTACTTTGTAACCCACCCCTCCATCCTTTTTTCTCACACAAAGTCCATAATGGTGCATGTCTGTAGTGATGCTAGCTATCCTGTAGATCATTCATTGAGTTACCAGGCATAATCAAGAAGCTTGATTCTCTATCTTTCCAGATCTCTGGATATAAAGGGCCCATATAAGTCATAATCCCCAGGAACTGTCGGCAGCAGTTTCTGTTCCTCTTATAAGAGAATCAGACAGTTTTGGGTCTGTCATTTTCACATATCCTGGATGCTATCCTTGACACAGCCCCATAGACAGGCCCGTGTCTTCATCTCTGCCCTACACCGTGGCAATACTTAGTGTTTTAAATGTCACTGTGACTTGGAATTCTCTCATGCTCCAGTTCATTTGCCATCACCTTTTATTTGAAGAATTCGAGGTTGTAACTTTAGTGTCACCTTTGTGCCTCGGTGAGTCAACCTTGACCTTCATGGATATGTCACAACCACCCTCCTAGTGAATAGTAAAGGCAACATGTAGCCTCATCTGAGGTTAACGAAGTCAGCTTCAGCGTGATTCTGCCTTCAGAGTAGATATGGCCTAGATGATAGGTGCATGGCAGAGCAATGAGATGCTGTGGCTCATGACGTAAGTAAACCTTCCTGGAGCTATAGCTACCCAGTAATTTTTGTCAGTGGGTCCCATCACAATTACATAGTACTCTCTAGAGGTGTGTGGGTTGCAGTTCTGTTTTTACTTGATTTTTAGAGCTTCTCCCTATTTTCTAGGTATTTTGTTTCTCCTTCACTTTTTTTAACCTAGGGATGCCACAGAAGCCTAACATTTCTACTTTGCACATTGCAGGTGCTGTGTCAAATTTACCTAAACCTAGCTCTCTCTGGTAAAAAGGCTTTTACTGAGTTTTATCCATTGTTGGTCAGGTGACTGTCACTGTTGTTCATGATGCTAAAGGCCTAGACCAATAGTTCTCACCCTCCTTTGGGGGCTACCAGATATCCTGCATACATTACGATTCATGACAGTAGCAAAATTACAGGTATGAAGTAGCAACAAAATAATTTTATGGTTGGGGGTCACAACAGCATGAAGAGCTGTATTAAATGGTCAGTTTCAGGAAGGTTGAGAACACTGGTCTAGACAGCTGCGTTATAAGGTGCTGCTTTTATCAGTGTGGTAAACTGTCCTGTGTCCTTCAACTCACGAACAAAACTAAACTTTGGTGGGTGGCAAGAATCAAAGCACACTAAGGCTAAGTTTGAAGGTGACACTCAATTAAAGGTTTCCCACCTCATGCGATGACATTGTCAGTGACAGTCACCTGGAGCCTCTCCTTGCTTCTTTAGCTGCCTGGGGTTTTGTTTTGTTTTGTTTTGTTTTTTAACTGAGCATTCATGTTTCTCTCCCTCTCCTTCCTCTGTGACACCCTAGAGTCTAAAAGTGTTACATGCACGCTTGTTGGTGGCAGCTATGGGGCAATCGGCCTCCCCACCTGAAATCCACAAGATCCAGCAGCTGTGAAACGCTTGTGTAGAACTGCATAGAACTGCGGCTCAGCAGTTAATGTCAAAACCATAAATGCCTGTGGGTCAGTAGGGGAAAAGCCAAGAAATTCCACCACGGACTTCCTCAGCCTTCGGGACCAGTTCCACTTCCAGGCTTCATGGCGAGCAAAGGCTGGCCAAGACAGCTGTGGCAGTTTAAAAAAAAAAATGCCCAGCTGCTGAGGTCCTGGGCAGATCCAGACAGGCCACCAGGATCTAGTCCTGTATTCTAAAGCACCAAGAAAAATTTCCAAGCAGTTGAGAAGTCAGGAATCCAAGGGAGGAATATCAAAATCACATCATTTAGGGAGTTAGAGGGGTACAGCAATTAAAGAAGCAGGCACTGGCCAGACAGAGTTTGAAACAGTAGTTCTCAACCTGTGGGTCACAACTCCTTTAGTGTGGGGGAGAGGGGTGTCATATGACCCTGTCACAGGAATCACCTAAGACTATCAAAAAGCACAGATATTTATGTTACAATTCCTAACAGTAGCAAAATTGCAGTTATGAAGCAGCAACAAAAATAATGTTATGGTTGGGGTCAACACAATATGAGGAACACAAAAAGGGTCACAGTATTAGGACAGTTGAGAACCACTGGTTTAAAAGGCTGGGCATCATTCAGGGGGGCAGTCTTCCAAAACCTTAACTGCCCTTGACACTCCCCAATGTGATCGTGTAATGCTGGATGCTATCCGTGTTTTAAACCCACAGTGTGTGCAGTATTGAGAATGAACGCTGATTGGGTAGTGACCTGTGTCAATGGTGATCCACTAATTGTAATAAACACACTTCTCTGGTGGAATGTGCCACAGTGGGAGAGATTGTAGATGTGGAGGTGCAGGGATTACACAGGGAAGGAATATAGGCAGGAAGCAAGGGAGGAAAGAAGGGAGAGAGGGGAAGTGCATGTGTATATGTATAACTGTAAAACTTAAACATCAAAACAAAAGAAGAAACTGTTCTCAAAACCAGTATGCACGCCTCCTATGGAATTTGTAAATTTATAGTTATAAAATATAATACACTGATTATTAAACATAGCAATCATGCTAATAAATGTGAATGGGCTTAATTTACCTACTAAAAGATTTATAATTCTGTTTGTAGTATGAAATATAAGTATTACATGCTCTGTGTGAATGGTCTAATGACAGCGATTCGGTTATATACTAGAAGTTAATGGATGACCAGCCTGACATGCGAAACACAGAGAAGTCATAACCTGTTATAAAATAATTCAAAATTAACTCAAATGCATTAAACATGACAAAGAAGGGAGCACCTTTTAGTGCTAAAAGCCACAGTTTACCAACAAAAATTTAAAAAGAGAAACCTCAGAATTTAGATATTTTATAAATTCTCTTATTGAACAACTAGGCAAAAGGTGACATATGAATTGAATTAGAGAGTTGTCTGGGTGTTTTAAATGGTGATGATGGGTATTTAGTGAGAGGCTTTTTAAAATCTAGCTTGTTTTCAGGTTTCATCCATGTTATTAATGTTTTATTCCTTTATTGATGAATGAATATTCTCTTGAATGGATGTACCATATTTTATTTATACATTGCTAGACGGACATGTGGTTGTTCTGTGCTGAACAATGCTGCAATGAACAATCATGTAGTCTTGTGAAACAAAAATTAATTGGCTCCATATATGACAGAATACACGATAAGCTCCAAGTGGGTAGAAGATTAAAACTGGTACTGGGAAAGCCTGAAATTTAAATAATCTATAGTTTACTAAGTGATATTGTGCCCATATTAATGTCCTAATTTTGCTAATTGACTTCCAAGATGTTAGTATTTAGGGAAAGTGAGCAAGGAGCATGTGAGCACACACCACTACTTTCCCAACTCTTCTCTAAGTCTAAAATTATTTTGGAGTCAAGAGTTTTTATTTTATTTATTTTGTTATATCTGTGTGAGTGTTTGCTCAAATCTATGTTTTTGCAGTATGTGTATGCAGTATCTATGGAGGCCAGAGGAAGGCATTGGATCCCCTGAGACTAGAGTTACAGATCTTTGTGAGCCACCACGTGGGTGCTGGGAATTTAATCCAGGTTTTCTAGAAAGAGCAACCAGTGCTCTTAATTGTTAATCCATTGCTCTAGACACCAGGATAAAGTTTTAAAATGCAGGTACTTCTTGACCTGTTATATGCCAACCAATCATTCTACCATAACACTTCTCCAAGCTTAAAAAAACAAAACAAAACAATTTAATGCTCCTAACGTACTAAACAACATAGCACATAATGGGATATCAGCTGATAACTATCATGTTGTGGTCTTGGCAGGGAGCCACAGCCTTCCAGCCACACAAGCGTGTTATAACACACACCATTAGCCCCACAGAACTTTCCCCTGAACGAATTGCTTTTTCACCATTCAGAAACAGAAGATCCTTAGTAGATCCCTCATACATTGAGAGTCATCTCTATTAGCTAGAATACCAAGAAAATAAACATGAAGAAAATGTCCCACAGAAAGTGGGGGACCAGACCAAGGCTGATTCTCAGAGATGTAAGAAAGGGGACATGCTGCCCATAACTAGGGAAAGAGAGGTGGGCAGGAGCAGCTAGGCTCCACTTAAAAGTTATACCCAGGAGGTAGCTGGGGTATAAACCCAGAAGTCATCACACTGGTTAATCTTTAGCATTTCCACTCTGAAGTTAAAGCAGAAAGTGTGTGTGTGTGTGTGTGTGTGTGTGTGTGTGATTTTTTTTTTTTGCTAATGAATAAAATTTCACAGCTTTGAAGTTGTGGTATGAATGCAGTCTAAGGGGAGAAGGGTAGGTGGAAATGTACAAGAATTGTTTTAACATTAAAGTTCAGAGTAGAAATAGTGGTAGTCAGAAGCTGGACTCTTAAGAATAGCAAGTATCTGTATTGGCAACCATGCCCAGTGCCTTAATTATGGAGAAAGCTTGGCAAAAAAGTGAAATTCTTTTCAAAAGGCAGTTAAGTGACCCTTTCCTGTCACAAGTCTTAATTCCATATTGAGACAGAATCTGATAGGTCAGGATTAGTGTCCATCTGGTGAAGGCACAGCCAAGGTCATACAAGACAAATATGGCAACTAAGACCCCTCTCTCTGATCTAGGAAAAGCCCTTCGTCCTTACGAAAGGGTGCACTGGCTTGTGAACTGGACGGCAGCTTGTGTTTACCTAAGGTTTACCTAAGGAAAGCCTGGTTATTTTTCTTATTTGGCAGTACCATTTCTTCATCCTTGGTATTTTATTATAAAATTAAGCAAGAACCATAGTTGGTGTATGCAGTGGCTTGGATGTGCACCCCCGTGGGTTGGAAACTTCATCTCCAATTAAAGTGAAGAAGAGTGGGACCTTTAATGGGTGATGAGGTCATGAGTGTTAATTCTAACACCCTAGGAATGGGTTTCTGGTTAAAAGATGAGTTAGACCCCCTTCCTTTCTTTCCAGCTGTATGATATCCTTGGCTGTGTCAGACCACATTAGCAAGAAAATCATAAGCCTCAAATTACCCAGTTTTATAAACTAAAAGAAACAAGTAAATAAATAAAGTCTTACAGGTTATATAGTTTCAAATATTCTAATAGCACAAAATAGAATAAGACAACATAATTTTATTATTTTGATTACTATATTTTCTCCTGGGTTTATATGCAAAATTGTGCTTAAATGAGGTGTTTGTAATCACATGTAAAAATATTTAGGACTAGCCAGGTGATGGTAGCACACACCTTTAATCCCAGCACTTGGGAAACAGAGAGAGGCAGATCTCTGTGAGTTCGAGGCCAGCCTGGTCTACAAGAGCTAGTTCCAGGACAGGCTCCAAAGCTACAGAGAAACCTTATCTTGAACAACCAGAAAAAAAAAAAAAGAAAGAAACAACTTAGGACAGAGTTAGTTATGTTGTAATTGAGGAGAGGGGAGAGGTGTGTGGGTTGTATGTTCCCAGCACCCAGGCTCCCAAGCCCCCAGCTGCTGGCCTGCTTAGCAGCTGGCTGCACCCGAAATAACCATGTGACAAACTGGATTCATTTAAACTCTGCCTGGCTTATTATCACTAGCCTTTTCTTGGCTAGCTCCCATAATTAAACTAACCCATTATAAAAGTCTGTAAATCACCACGTGGTGACGTACCGGAAAGGTCTAATCTGCAACGGTGGCTCATGGCGTCTGCCCACTTTCTTTCTTCTCCTCCCAGAACTTCCATTCTGTCTACTCCGCCCACCTAAGGGCTGAACTGTCTATAAGCCAGGCAGCTCTTTATTTAACCAATCAAAGCACAGAAATACAGGTGGACCCTCCCACATAGTTATACAAACCTTTGTTAAACAGTGTTTTCCTAAGAAAATCAAATTCATGTTATGTAACACAACTTATGTTGTTTCACCCAAGAATATAATTTACTATATATACAAGAACTGCTGCTATCTGTGTTCTCATGGACATCTTTATCCAGCACTTTGTCAGAGGAAATTGCCTTATGTATAATCGGAAGTAATTGAAATAATTGGAAGTTTAATGAGAAACAACATTTAGATGTTCCCTTCTGCTTTTTTCTACTGTGTAAAATGAACTAATCATTAAAGTTGAGGAGGATTTTTACATCTTGCTTTATAAATGTGCAAGAGGCTACTTAGTATTACACGAGTATTGTGCCAATGTTACTAGACTGAGAAAAGAAAAACTAAAATATTCTAAGTAAGGTTTCCAGGGAATGTTTATTATGAAAAGTGGTGTCTTGAGGACAGCCATCCAAACATCCCTTTAGGCTTTCGAATATATCCATTAATTTTCTGTGATGGAGTGATACTTTGCAACGTAAAGCTGATTACACAAGTCAAAATATAGTCGAAATGTATTTTTAAAATTCTTATTATCCCATCTCAAATATCAAAATCCTATTATTGCATGTTCTGCTTTTCTTAACACATGTAGCATTATTAATAATAGTCTCATATATCCCAGAGAGATTTGTTAGCTTGTCTTGTTTTTAATGATTGATAAATATCAGCTTTGAAATAGTCATTCATTTTTGGCATCTGACCAAATTTTTCATTCTTACTCTCCTTTCTAAAAGCACACTTTATTTTGGTGGCAGTTTTAGGCTCATAAGGAAACTGAATCAGAGGAAGAGCTTTGTCATATACCTCTAAGTACACAGATCATAGCATCCCCCATCAGAGTAGTGCATGTGCTACAGCTAGTGAACCCACTTAGTGATAGCGCCCCAGATCCACAGTTCCATTTGTGTTCAGTTGATGTTGCATATTCCATGAGTTTGAAGAGATGACATATATGCTGTATTAGAGTATAATTTTTAGTAGTTCTACTGCTCTACCAGTTCTGTGTTCTATTTGTCCATTTCTCCCTCACCAACACCAGCTCTTGTCAATTGCTGATTGTTTTCCACTTCCACAGTCATGCCTTTCTCCTTTTCCAGAATGTCATCTCTTTTTGTTTGCAGTTATGATCATTGTCTGTGTATAAAAATCAGAAAGAGGCAACAAATAAGCAATTACAGCAGGGTTGTAAGATACAAGATTAATATGCAAAAGCTAATTGCTTTCCTTTCTACCAGCACTGAACAGTGGGAGTTGAAGTTAAAAGCACAGTACTATTTATATTGACAAAGGGAATTTTCAATTTGAAGTATCCCAAGTGGAATACATCAGTATAAATATACCAAAATATGTTCACAGTCTATTTGAAGAGACTATAAAACTCAAATTTAAAACCCTAAAAATGAAGGAGAGCTAGATAGATCCCCTGCTCTGTAAGATTTCTTGTTGTCAAGATTCCATTTGCTCCAAATGATCTAGAATCATGCAATGTCAGCTAAAATTCCAGAAAATCATTTTGTTGCTGCCAGTAGCAGACTGCTTCTGATATGACAGAGACAGAAGGCCCAGAGTAGCCCACACAATACAGAAGGACAGCAAAGTCAAAGGACTGATGCTGCTCTACTTCCAAAGGTACTACACAGCAACAGTAGTGCAAACACCGGAGAACTGGAGAAAGAAAAGCCAGTGGCGCAGAGCAACGATCCTAGAGGCCAGCCTACGTCAAAATGGTTAACTGGTCTTGGACGAGGAGCAGAGGCAATGCAGTGACATCAAAAAGTTCATATAGACAAAATTCCTATGCCTGTCACAATATGAGTTCAGACTATGTCACAGGCATGAATGTAAAATGCAAAGCTTTTAAACTTCTAGAAGTGTATCAGTAGATCTGTGACCAAATCCAGTGTTTGGCAGTGACTGTCAGATACAATATCAGAGACATGACCTATGAAAGAAAGAATTCACAACCCAGATTCCAACAAAGTTAAACCGTTTTTATTCTCTGTAAAGACAGTATAAGATTGAAGAGAAAAGCTAGAGTAGGAAAAAACTTGCAAAGTACACAACTGATGGTAGACTCAGATAACATGCTAAGACTGAAATCTGAGGAGAATGAATGAACCTGGAAAGTGTAGTACCAAGCAAGGTGACCCAAACTCAAAGACAAAGCTTTCATGATCTCACTCATATGTGGATTTCAGATTATAACGTATGTATACATAAATATATGTAATATATTTGTATGTATAACATATATTATTATAGTATATAATAATACATAACATAATTATTTATGTAAATATAGTATGTATGGGCAGTAAATGTGGATAAAGCTTTAAAAATTAGACAGCAGACCTAGGAATGGTAGAAATGTGTGGTAAGGAAGAAGGGGGAATGGACAAAAAAACACAGGGAACATGAAAATGGAAAAGAGAATGGGCAGTGGCAATTACAAGAAGAACAGGAGAAAGAAGAGGAAGGCAAATCTATTGAAACACACCTTCCTTGAAGATGCTGTACTGCTATCTAATATCTTGCATCTTAATTATCATTTTAAAATGAAACTCCTATACCACAACAGTATAGAAACAACCCCATTAAGCCTGAGCCAAATACCATGACAGACACCTCACCAAAGAAGGTATATAGCTTGCAATAAGCATAAAAGATGTCCCTCGTGACATGTCATCAGGAAAGTACAAGGTAAGACAATTGGAAATTACTGTTGTACACCTTGAAAGTGGCCACAACCTAACAAATAGCAATGATTAGGTCATGAGCTTTTGCCACAGGAAAATGTTACTGGAGGTTTCTCGTCCAGCCTAGTTTCTTCCTGCAGCGCTTTCAAAATAACCGCTGAGAGGCTTAATATTAGTTATATACTGTTTGGCCTATTAGCTCAGGCTATTATTAATTAGCTCTTAAAACTTAGATTAGCACACTTCTATTATTCTCTATTTTACCACAAGGCTTGTAGCTTGTTGCCTTACATCTTGCTTCTCCGGTAGTTGCTGGCCTCTCCCCGACTCCACCTACTTTTCCCCTTTATCTCTGTTTATATTTCCCACCTGGCTCTATTCTGCCTGGCTATTGGCCAAATCACCTTCTTTATTAATCAATGGTAATAAAACATGTTCACAGCACACAGATGGGCATCCCATATCAGAAAACCATACAGAAGAAATATGAGAGCATATTATTAGGTAAAACCTGACAGTCTGAAAACATTATTGTCTAATTCTACCACATTGTGATATTTTTAACTTGACCTTGAACCCACTCCATTTTACATTCATACATGGAGGTGACATGCTGAATTGGAAAGGCTGAGGGGGCGCCAGTAAGCAAGCTTGGTTTTCTTCTTAGGAGATAGTTTTGAAAGATCATCATTAGACTTGTTTTATCCTCCACTGGGGATATTTTGGCATTAATTATGAAAATTTTTACTCTAGAGTTGGAAATAATGTGAATTCCATATTGACCAGGTATTTTCCATGTCAGGTTTCCCCACCTCTAAATGGGAATTTAGTCTCTAGCTCATAAGAGCAAAGTAAAGGACCAATCAATGAACTCTTTAATATTTTTTTTCTAAATTTTCAGGTTGTTTATTGTTGTTCCTATTTAGAAGCCAAATATGAGGAATGTGTTGTACTGCTTGTGTTGATCAGAGTTCTTCTAGACAATAGACTTCATCACTAGCTTGAGGAAAAGCAAAATTTATTAAAATATCATGGGTTGTTAAGCATGAGCCAGGAATAGGGCCCAGCAGTCCATCAGTGCTGGGTAAATATCACTGTATTGTGTGTACCATTCACTGTACTGCATTTCACCTTCCTTGGTGACCACAGATAAGATGGTTCTTCTGTGATTCCTCCTCAAATTAGTGATGTCTGAGGCTTAAGTTCTGAATGAGGTGTCCAATTGGTAGAGCCTATTTACAGGATGCTAGCCTCCATAGAAGCCTGGAGAAACCACCTAATTGCTGAGTTTGGAAAATAGTATCAGTAAAGAGGGGAATTCTTCAGACATTTTGAGGATATAGTTGAAAAGGTACTAGGCAGGCTGAAGATGTGACAACAACATTGCACGGATGTTTTTGTTGATGTATATTGATTCATAAAGACAAAGATATTTCCAGATTAAAAGGAAGGTGACTTTATTATTCTTTCTTCAAATTGTTTATTTTGAAGAAATCATTCATAGACTTATATGTCATTTGCCTTATCATTGAGAGATTTTATTTTTCTTCTCTTATATGTGCATACAGAGAGAAGGGGAGATGCATACAGACAGAGGGGAGATGCATACAGAGAGAAGAAGAGATGCGTACAGGAGAAGATGCATACAGACAGAGGGAGAGATGCATACAGAGGGGGAGAGATGCATACAGAGAGAGGGAGAGATGCATACAGACAGAGGGGAGATGCATACAGAGAGAAGGAGGGATGCGTACAGGGGAAGATGCATACAGACAGAGGGAGAGATGCATACAGACAGAGGGAGAGATGCATACAGACAGAGGGAGAGATGCATACAGACAGAGGGAGAGATGCATACAGACAGAGGGAGAGATGCATACAGAGAGAGGAAGAGATGCATACAGAGGGAGGGAGAGGTGCATACAGAGGGAGGGAGAGGTGCATACAGAGAGAAGAAGAAATATATACAGAGGTGGGTGCATACAACACTTTACCACAGACAAACAAATTAAAAAATTAAGCTTTGGTGGCGAACAGACTCATTTTCCCTTTTCTAAATCCATGCTGGCTTTTATCCTGTGCCACTGATCCCAACCCAACCTGCTTGTCTACACACAAATACTGAAATTATTTTCTTCTCTGGATGGAGTCCTGCAATATTTTTCTGTCTGGACTTTTTCTTTGGGAATCATTCTGCTGTTTCTGATATTTTCCCTTTAGTCATCTTTCTCTTACTTCACCCAAAAGTCAGCTGTGTCATCTGGATCTGTGTAGAAAATTAACATAGTAGCATTATAGCATGGCTATAAAAAGCAGGGACTCTTAAAAATAGTATTTCTTTTTTAATGTTAAAACAGTGTGCAGTGATTATTGGAAACTTAAAAGGCAAATGTCTACAAGCAATGTTTTGTTTGTCCTTTTGGTTTTGTTTGTTTCCAGTGTTGTCTCTCTTGTGCATGCTTGGCAGGGAGCGGTAATAAAGAAACGGGGCATTTGTCTTTCCATAACTGGAGTTCCAGTGAATAAATGCAATGTTGAAGTTTGCTTTCTCCATTTATGCCATAAGTAGTCTTTCATGCCATTACATAGCTATTACTTCATGTTTGCACTGTTAATCATTCTCTGAAATACTTTGTGTATATAAATTCCCGTAATCTTTTCAAAAGACCCTAATATATGCATTGTTATTATCCACATTTGGCAAATGAGGAAATGAATCAGAGGATTATATTTAAAGTTGCCCATGTTCTCAAAGCTAGCAACTGGTAGAGCTGGGGAATGAACTGGGGTCCAGCTTTGGGTTATGTCCGTATGAATTATCTTTCATTCCCATGATAGCTCACAAGGAGTTTGGCAAATACACACTCTCACATCAGCAGCTGGCACAGATGGAACTATTGTGTGCTCAGCCGTTGTGATGCCATGATGCTGAACTTGCCATGTGCTGTAATATTATAATTGTCTCTTCTCTCTAAAGATGTGGTCGGGCATAGCCCAGCAAGCCAGAAGAACCATGGGGACTATGAGAGTCAGTAACACCTGAGCCGAGGAAAGGCTCTTATTAGTCAGTGTTCTCTCTCTCTCTCTCTCTCTCTCTCTCTCTCTCTCTCTCTCTCTCTCTCTCTCTCTTTTTTAATAAAAATAACTGAGTTTATTTAGTACAGAAAGCCTGAATGGAATATAGACAGTGTTTTGGTAGACAGCATAATGTGATCAGTGTTCCATATATTAAGCAACAGGTTGATTGTCTATTTTAAAATAATGATTCTTGGGCAATTGCATTTGCTCAATTTTTTT
>JAQHUG010000042.1:8161348-8201641 GCA_028555095.1 Dicrostonyx torquatus | reverse complement strand
TGTGGCTGATTTTTCTTACTTTATTACTTTTTCTACTAGTTTAATATTTATTATCTTTACTCCTTTAATCTATGACTGTCTGTACTCTTTTATATTACATTTATGTCTCTTTACTCTTTTTCTTCTCTTTCCCAAGCCTGTGTACATTTTTTTAAAACACACTGTGTCTCATTTAGAGGTCTTTTATGAATGAATCTGTCCTGTTGTGTATCTGATATCCTTTTCTGTCCAGGAGCATTTCTTAAAATGCTGAGCTGTGCCCTGACTAAGGCTGCTTTGCCTTTTGGCTCCACCCAGTCCAACATGTTGGAGGTCCGTTCATTGCCTCTGAGAGCCACTTTTTCCACCCCAGATCCAGGGTCGGGTTGCAGCAGGTCTGTGTTGTCATTAAGCAAGTTGTAGCACTCTGTTCACAAACCCATTTAAATGCTCCATAGCTGGACCTCCCAAAGGAGTGAGAGCTTGTGCAGGCAGCATGGCTGGCTCAGGAAGCTGCAGTTTCAAAACTTCATGGGGATTTTTTTCCTGCTACAGCTAAATCAGGAAAGCCTCTCTTAAAGGAGCCACAGGGTTAAGCCATGCTTAACTGTGTGTGTGTCTAGAATTTTTTTTTAATCTTTCTCAGGTTTTACATGGATATAGTTGACCACGTTGGCATGCTAATCTGTTGTAGGAGCCTGTTTGTTCCTGACTGCACCTAACACTGTTCTGCCCTGCTATAGGCCCAAAGCAGTTTCTTTATTAATCAATACAGAGGGAATCTTACATCAGTGTGATGTTGAATTTCTTTCCTTATTCAACATTTGTTTGACTGTTGTTTGTTTTTATCTTTTGTGAAACGTCTATTTTGATCTAATGCTCACCTTAAACTCAAATTGTTTTGTTGGTAAGTTTGGGGAGCTCATTATCCATTCTGAATATTAGACCCTTGTTTTACATGTCCATGGTCAATGTTTTCTTCTATTCTGTGGGTTATCTCTGCACTCTGGCGGGTGTTTCCTTTGCTGGACAGAGCTTTTTAGTTTTAAATGATCCCATTTGTCTGTTTATCTTTTGTTTCTTAAGTCTTGCATTTAAATGTTTAACCCATTTTGGGATTGGGTCTTTGCTTGTTATTTTTGTTGAATTTGCTCTTTTAAGTTGTTAGAGTTAGGGATCTAGGTTATTTCTTTTACATGTAGCTGTCTAGTTTCTCCAGCACTTATCAAAAAGAGTGTTCTTTCTGCAGTTCTTCTTCTTTGCACTCAGGTATAGATGTATGCATTTACTTGTTACTTTCTGTGGTATCCCTTTGGTTTATGTGTCTATTTTCATAGTAATACTGTACTGTTTTATTATAAAATGTTTCTAGTATGCTTCAAATTCAGGTAGTGTGGTATCTCTTGCTTCAATCATTTTGATCTTTGGCTATCGGGTTTTTTGTGGGTCTGTGTTGATTTTAGAATTGGAATTTCAGGTTCTATGCTGAATGTCGTTGATAGATGGGCAGTCCATGAGCAAGGGATTTTTTTCCCCTTTGTTTTCTCTCCCCCAATGTTTTATTTTCACTATTTATTTCCTTCACCTCTTTTATTAAATGTGTTTCTATATATTACATTTTTTGTAGCTGTTGTGAATGAGATAACTTTTTGAATTCTATTTCAGGTAATTTGCTGTCAACATATAGCAATTTTAATTAAGGGTTCTTTTGCATGTTTTCTTTATTCCCTAGAATTTTAATTCAATTATTTATAGTAGTGTTTGATAGCATTTTGATGGATTTCTTTATAAAAATTACCGTGTTTGCAAACAGTGGCAACCTGATAACTTCTTTGCCAGTGTGCCTGCCCTTTGTTTCTTTCAGCTTCTTAAATTGTTCTTGCTCAGACCTCCAGCTGTGCATTGGATGGAAGCAATAAAGGAGAGCGGCTTGGTCTTGTTCCAGATCTTCGAGAAAACAACTTTCTGCTTTTCTCCATTCAATATGATGTTAACTCTTGGCTTACTGTAAATATTTTTATAATGTGCCTGATTTGTTCAGCATTGTTATTAAAAAGGAGATGTTCACCTTTATTGAAGGCATTGCTCCATCAGTCGAGATGGCCGTGACTGCAGTTTTTTGTCCTTCCTTCTGTTGGTACAGTATATTATTTTTATTGGCTTATGTATTGAACCATCCTTGTATCTCTGGGATTAGTCCTAGTCAATCATGCTGAATCACATTTTACTGTGCTTTTGGATTCAATTTGCTAGTATTTTTGTTGGGAATTTTTAAATGTGTTTTCTTCTGAGATATTGGTCTTTATTGTTCCCTTTTTGATGTACCCTTACCTCGTTTTTAGTATTAGGGCAATGCTGGCCTCAAATGATGTACTCAGAAGAATTCTTTCTCTTTTTCTTTTCTTTAAACTTAAGGAGTGTCTATATTATATCTTTAAATGAGTGCTTGAATTGACTAATGAAACCTTCTAGTCCTGGAATTCCTTTGATAAAAGTAATTGGTTCTAGAAATTTCTAGAACCTTTATTTCTTCCTTTATAAGCTACAATCATCCTATGTCTGTATAACCTCCAAAGTTTTTCTTGAGTTAATTTCTAGTTTTATCTTGTGGCCAGGAAAGATATTTAATATGATTTCAGTTTTTAAAATCTGTTGAGATTTGTTTTGTAGGCCAACACAGTATCCACCTTGAAGGATATTGCAGTTGCTGAATGAGAAAGTTCTGTGTTCAGCAACTGTGGGGTGGGAGATTCTGTAGATAACTGTTAGGTGCATTAGGTCTAAAGTGCAGTTCAGCTCTGCCCGTTCTTTGTTGACCCTCTGTTTGGATGATCTGTCTATTGCTGAGAATGGGATATTACAGTTCCACCTGCTATGGTACTGGAGTCTGTCCTTTTAGATTTGTTAAAACTTGCCTTGTATTTGGGTGCTCTGACACTGAATGCATATATTTTTAATATTAGTGTTTTCTCCTTCTAAATTGACCGCTTCATTTTTAAATGACCTTTGTCCCCTTACTGCATCTAAAGATTGTTTTTATCTGCTACTCTATGGCTCTCTAATTTCTCTGGCCTTCATTTGCAGGGGATAGTTTATTCATCTCTTCACTTTCAGTCTATATGTTCCTGAAAGTGAGTTTCTTATGAGCAAAATAGAACTGTGTCTTATTTTTTAATTCAGCCTGTCATTTCATATCTTTTAATTGGAGAATTTAATTCAGTTGCAGTCAAGGAAGTTATTAGGAAGCAAAGTCTTAGCACATCACTTATGTATCTTGTTTTCTAGTATCTAATTTTGTTATGGCTCTTTTTTTCCTACCAACTTTCTTAATGGTTAAGTGAATCACTTTAATGGTATATTTTGATTATTGGCCGTTATTTTTCATTTTTCTCTTACATATTTTTGCTTTATGGTCACCATGAAGCTCACCAAAACCATCTTTTGATTGTGACAAACTATTTTGAAATGGTAACAACTTAACATGATCATAAAGATGAGGATCTTTCTGTTTTTGATTCTACTGAGTGTGCTTTTGGCCCAAGAAATTGTCTTTTTAATCTCTTCCATCTTGTCTCTGTTAGAATATTTGAAACATTCCTGTTTCTTCAAACTCATTAGGTTTTAAAATCCCCATTTGGAATGGTCATCGAGTTCTCACACACTGACCAGTTCCTTGTCAGTGTCGGTCACCTTCTTTGGAGAACTAGGTGAGGCCACAGTTTTCTGAAAACTCCGTATGCTTCTTGGTGTGCAATATTGGGCAATGAAGGATCAAGTATTTAGGTCTTCTGAACCAAGCCTGCTTTCTTTGTGCCCATCTTTCCATAAATTCCTAGCAGGCTACATGTTTCTATGACCCTGCAGTCATTCATCCTGTTCAGCAGTACCCCAGCACCTTGATTAATATTTACTGAAGTTTGATGTTGGTGCATAGCCACTATTTCTGCGCTATTATGCAACCCAACCTTTGTCCGTAATATTCTGTTGATGTCTATTCAGAGAGACATGAGAGGCTATCTGGAGAGAAGAGTTTGTCCCCACAAGCCTCTTCTGAGTAGATGCACAGGTCTCATAAGCAGCTACTGAAATTCTATGTGGCTCTTGGTAGACTCACCACAGATGCACCAGCCCTAGGCTCCTGTCATACTTATTCCCATCAAAGTTGTCAGAATATGTTACCTGCTGACACACTGTCCACCTACAGTGTTACAGCATGGAATGACAATGAAGTCCACCCTTCACTGGGCTTCCTCCTGCTGTCCTAGACTTAAAGCTCAAGAGCTTATAACCAGCCGCTGTGCTATGCTAGCAGGACCAGCTGATAAACTGTCTTATTAACCTTGCACTGGAGCTGTTCTTGAGGCTCTTTCTACAGATGGTTTTTGCAGGGATGGGAGCTAATGGGATTTGTCCAGTGCTGGGTTTCATGAGTATTCACCTACATTGTATTCATGGCCGAAGTTTCTTGTTTACCACCCAGCAAATGGGGTCTAATACAATACTACCCTGTCAGAGGTTGGGGTAGTACTGATCCTAAAATGTGTCATCTGAGCCTTACAAGCAAATAGACCTGAATAGCCTGGGGTACACTGAAGCCCACCACACAACTTGTGGTGATGATGACTGACACAAGAGTCTATGAGTCTGTCCTACTTGGTTGGAGTCTATGCCTAGTTCTTGGGTGGTTCTAAAACTCCATCAGGGTGTGCTGGCAAGGCCATAGCTGTGCTTCCTAAGACTGGGGCTGGGTTATGGAGATGGTTTCTTGGCAAACAAGTCTGTTTTTCATTCCGGTCTCACATGAGTCTTATAGTCACCGTGGGTCAGCAGTTTTCCCCAGACACAAGTCTGGAACTAGTGTACCGAAATGCTTGTCTTTTGTGTGGGTACACAGGAATCTGTCTAGATCCAGAACTGGCTAGAGGTGGTCTGTGAAGTCTAGCATATGACCAGGACCTTTGTCTTTTCTGCCAGGCACTGAGTTTTATTGAAGCAATAAAACTGTGCTCTGAGACAAACGTTTGTGCTGGTTTCCTGCCCTCATCTCAAGCCACTGGAGTTCTGCTCCTACCATGCAGGTAGAGGAAGCCCTCATCCACCTACCCAAAGCACTTCTGGCAGCTTGGTACTGCTCCATCGCAGAAGGAGGCCTGTGTGATGGAGCTGGGGGGTTTTGCCCAACTTTGGGTTTCTCCATGGCAGACCTAACAGTACTGAGTTTCATAGCTAAAAGCAGGAATTAATTCTTTACCTTTCTGCAAATAGGAGATGTCTTTCTTAGTTCTGAGTTGCTTACTGTTTGCAGAGAATTGTGGCAGTTAATTGGTTGCTCTGACTTTTTGGAAGCCTCTTCTGTTTTCATTGTATCCAAAGAAGGTTTTTTGGTGTCTCACCCAAGCCCCTTGGTTTTTGTGGTTGCCCTTATTTGGCATATTAAACTAGATGTCCCCTTGCAGAGAAGTGCTGAAGAACCTTCTAACTCAGTACCATATTCTTCTACCCTCTCCCTTCCGTGAAGATTTCAGATGACTCACACTTTCTGTAGTTTTCATAATTTGGATTTTTTGTTTTGTTTTAGTTTTTTTGCTTCAATTTTGATTTTTTTGAGACAAGGTTTCTCTGTGTATCTCTGACTGTCCTTGAACTCACTCTGTAGACCAGGATGGCTTCGAACTTACAGAAATCCACCTGCCTCTGCCTCCCTGAGTGCTGGGATCAAGGGCGTGTGCCACCACTGCCCCACATAATTTTTATTTCTAGGAACTTGTCAATTTTATCTACATCTTGAGAATTTTTATAATCTGTTTAAAATATATCTTCTATACTTGCTGTTGCTGTTATCTGGTTTTAATTTGCTCGACTTTGTTTAGCTCTATTCAATATCCTATTTGCTTATCCATGATCTTCCTGAGATCAATCTTTATTAATTTATTTCTTTTAAGAAATATGGTTGGACCCTCCCCCCTTCAAATCTTCCTTTAGATTCTAAATGTCTCTTGTTCCCTTGGCATAGTTTGCTTCTTTAATTCTTCAAATGTATCTGTTATATAATCGTCCATAATGAAATTATCTTCAGTCTTGCCGGCTGGATTCTGCAAACGGTTTCTGTTCACTCACTCGGGGATTGGGTGATTTTATGATGATGGGCTCACGGTCTTTCAGAACTCGGTAGGAGCTCTTTAAGGCCTGGGCTGAAAATGTGTTCCTGCAGAGAGGATTATTTGTGAAGAACTATGAATAGTGGAAATTAAGACCCTGAGCTTTCTCAAGAGTGGGCTGTAATTAGGCTGTCATAGCGGTATCTGTCTATCTCCTTCCCTACATGTTAGCCGGCGGCAGCACAGCATCAGGAAGACAAGAGGCTCACCCACTCTCTGCCTTTGCTGGGCACATGGTCCCTTCAGCTTAAGGAGACAGGATCTTAGAGACGACTGACACAGCCTGTTCTTCAGGGCCCAGGCTTGTCCTCTTGCCTAGTTTTTCATGAATTAAAGCATAAGCTATTATGTAGACCTTCAAAGTAGGCAGGACTTTAGGGGGAAATAATTTACTCAGCCCTGGCTAGCTAGAAGACTTAGTTACAATTTGTGTGTGTGTGTGTGTGTGTGTGTGTGTGTGTGTGTGTGTAATTTTTAGTCTTCTATATGAGATTTATTCTTATATCAGTTCTACCATATTAAAAGAAATAGGAATTAGAATTTTCTTAAAAAATGAGTTTTAAATATATTGTAATGTCTTCAGAATTTGCAGTTATAGGTCAACCTTTGTATTTTAGGTCACAGTCAAAGACTGAGAAGTGAGTGGGAAAGAGTCAGCAGCTACTGTTTTGGATTGATTTTTGATAACCTGTGCTTGAGGCTGGGGTTCATGGTCTTATTTACTTATTTAATCCACCATCACTATTCTGAGAGAGATTCTGTCCTTCCTATAGTAAATATGAGGTTGCTGAAGCTTGGGAGCAGTTCAGGAAACTTACTGAAGGCTGCATAATGACTAGTCATTCATAATGCTGACCTTGGGTCATCAAGGAAAAAGCCATGCTTGATAAAATCTGTTTATGCTTAGTACATTGCTATCTTACAAGGCAGCAAAAATGTATAATCTATCTTACCTTTCCATTGAAATTGTGTTGTAGATCAGCGTGGTATTACCATAGTAAAAAGATAAGTATGTCAATGGAACATTGAAGGCAATTTACCTTGCGTCTGTGCGATTTTACCTCCACTAAGAAAAATTACTTTTAGAAAACCTCCCAAGGATTTTTTAATACCACATTTCAAAATATATCTGTCAGCCTAGATGAAAAGGTAAACCTTAACCAAGGACTTTAAAAGATGTATTGGTAGATCTGGGACTCACCTGTGATTTATAATGCACCCCAAACAGCCTACTGAGTGGTATTTGGTCAAAGTGGTACTAGATGCCTTTTCCATGAAAGGAGTGTTTTTATTTTATAAGAAGTTTTTAATGTATATCCCCTAATTAAGCTGTATTATTAAAAATGAAGCCCTAGAATAGTGCCATTCTCTGGGCAGTCATTTCACAAAGCTGTGCTTGGGGTGATGTGGATAATACTCGGGAGCCTTCTTTCCTTGGTGACATTGTGCCCTGTGTAGCAGATTGGGGTAGACATTCAAACTTCAAGGACTGAGAGTTTTTCTCCAGTAAGTTTTCATTTGCATAAAGTAACCAACACAATCTGCCCAGAACAGCCAGGAACAGACGCTCTGGGAAGATGCCCTTGCTGGAAGCCGGAAAGAAGCCATGGTAAATAACTAAGACCTGTTCAATGATCTAAGCCCACTGGGAGCCTGTTTTGGAAAATGCATTGGTTTTTTTTTTTCCTTTAATTTTCAACTTTTTCCATCTCGTGAACTTGGATGTGTTTCTAGTACCTGACACCAACATTTTCTCGCTTGTAAAGTGGTTTTAAAAGCATTTACCTGCCAAGTGGTGGTGGTGCACACCTTTAGCACTTGGGAGGGAGGCAGAGGTAGGCTGTTCTCTGTGAGTTTGAGGCCAGCCTGGTCTACAAGAGCTAGTTCCAGGACAGCTAGAGCTGTTACACAGAAAAACCCTGTCTCAAAAAAAAAAATGCCTTTATGGCTTTATGGTAAGTCACATATATAGATAGTATAAGAAGTTTAGGTTGGTGAAGGATTAAGGCTGATACTGAAATCTGGGGTGCAAAAATTTTCTCATTGTTTACTCAATGAGCATTAGTCCTTTAGAAATGAAAACAAAATAAGCCCCCAAAAAAACCTTGAATGTGAATATGAAGTTACTACAAAAATGGAAAAGTTTTCTTCATATAACGGCTATGTTCCCACTGGTATTGCCTGCCTGTCCTCCTCCCTTTCTGTTCTTCCCAGCTGAACTTTTGAATCTCAAGAATGAATGGAATTTCATAACCTTTGGGGAATTTACTTGTTGGATATAATAATTGGGGAAGTTTTCCCATTTTGAGCTGTGATTTTTGCCCACATCCTTCACAAAAGAAGGAGGAAGCAGGGCTGACAGAACCTCAGCCTTTCCCAGGTCTCCAAGTGACCCCATGCATCTCCTCACCACCATCAGCATTATTTGAAAGTGAATGGATAAGAAACAGCTCTTTTTTTTGTTTGTTTGGTTTTTTTTGTTTGTTTGTTTGTTTTATTTTTGTTTTTCGAGACAGGGTTTCTCTGTGGCTTTGGAGCCTGCACTGGAACTAGCTCTTGTAGACCAGGCTGGTCTCGAACTCACAAAGATCCGCCTGCCTCTGCCTTCCGAGTGCTGGGATTAAAGGCGTGCGCCACCACCGCCCGGCAAGAAACAGCTCTTAATAACATTGGTGGCTTGTGGAATGCTGTAAGTACAAGAAGCTGAGTAGACAAAGCTAAAAGACTTTTGTAATAGGACACATTTGTCCCTGGGTGTCTGTGGACACTTGTTCCAGAACCTCTCTGTGCCAGATTCCAAGGATGCCCAAATGCCTTGCTTGAAATTACATGCTAATTTGCATATAGTCTGAGTGTCCCTCCTACATACTTTAAATTATCTCTAGACCACGTCTCATACCTACTGTGTAAATCATAGTGCTGCCGCATTGCTGAGGGACGGAGCCAAAGAAAAGGTCTGCACATGGGCAACACACACATAACCTTTCCCATTGGAGATTTTCCACTTATAGCTATTTAGGCCTGACTGTGATCTTGTCACCAGGATCCAGCTGACTGAACAGGATTAATACGCAGCTTTCCTTAGTTGGTTGTCACGTGTAGACGTGAATGTCCCTTTAACCAACTTTAAGTTGCAGATGGATGGTGCCTAGTACCTGGCATTTTTCTGTTTACTGGAGGTTAAGTACTATTTGTATCTGATTGAATTACATTATATTTAGAGAGAGAGAGAGAAAGAGACAGAGAGAGGAGTCTGTTTTTGTGTGTGTGGGAGGGTGTCCAGGTAACATGCATGCCACAATGCATATGTGGAGGACAAAGGATAACTTATAGGAATCTGTTCTCTCCTTCTACCATGTAGGACCTGGGTGTTGAACTCAGATCATCAAGTGCTTTTACCCACTGAGCCATCTCTTTAGCCCTGTATTTTTTTTCTGATATAAAACTTCTTTTTGAAATATATGTTAGATTTTTGTCTATGATGATTTTCTTTCAAAAGATACAGATCTGACAAAGATTTAATGGTATAGTTACAAGGAAATCATTATGGATAAATAACAAGTTAACAAGATTCAGAATCTTTTGGGCTTTGGCCCAGCTATTAAATGAAAGCATATAAATGTAATAATTCTTAAGAAGCCTGTTGACAAGGAGACACCATTTGTTGATAGGCAACAACCTATCTGGAGAGATAGAACTGAGCCATTTATTGGTCCCCATCCCTCCTACCAAGGTTCTGCCGTCTCTCGGAAATATGTTTAGTGAGCACCTGAGCAAGTGAGAAACATCAGCCCTCACTCAGGTATAAAATGACTGTGGAGTGGTCATTTTTTAGTATAGTGCTTAATTGTGAAGTCCTGTATTTATATTCCAGTTGTGCACTGGCTCACAGAGGCCCACCCTGGGATCTGGAGCTTATAACTGAATCTCTAAGAGTGATTGCTTGCCACACACTCCTGCTAGCTGCTAATGTTATGAGTATTCTCTGTGATCTCTTGTAATCTACTTTGGCCATATTATAGCTCAAAGTTAATGCAACACAAACAACATTATTTAGCTTGTGTCTTAGGGGCATGAAGCTCTAATTTGGGGTGAAAATGACCCAGTATATTGCTTTCAAAGCTTTATTGCTTTTTGCTAGTTCTCATTTTTCCCCACCCCAAGTTATTGAACATTCTCTAAAACTTAAAACTTCTTGCTTCTAAAAATAGTCCGTCAACTCTTTATTGTCAGAAAAAGAAAATAGAGAGGAGAACATTTCCCAAGTTATAAGTCGGAGGAGGGAAGGTGGACATTACACTTGGGATTTCAGACAACGTAGCCAGCCACACTGAGGCCTTTGGGATGAAGGTCATCCTGCAAGAAGCTAGAGGGACTGAAAAAAATCATTTGATAAACTCTTGGGGAGAGCTAGAATGGATGCAGCTTATTTTTTTTCCCCTGGCTTTTCTCGGTTCTTGGTACCCATTTTCTTGCCCCCACCGGTGTTCACCATGGTTCTGGAAGCTAAGAGAGCTAAGAGGTAGCTAGCAGCCAACCTCTTGATGGTTGTACAGGAGATACCAAAAGAGCAATATAGTCCAGAGAAGGGGCATTTGTAGAACACAGTTACCATCTTAAAGCTAGGTGTAATACCTTTCTCACCAGTGGTTCGTGTCCTGTGGTTCTTTAACTAAAGGTGGGACCCCTGTGAGATCTTCCCCTTCCGTGTCAGCATGTCTACTGATACTGTTATTGCTCAAGTCTTGTTTGGGCAGCTATGTTACTAAGGTATCATGGGTGTAACTTTTCTGTCATTTCTAGGAGATAATCTCACAGCAGGTTTCCTGGTCCTCTGGCCCTTTCAATCTTTCTACACGCCCTTCCTCAACATTCCCTGAGCCTTAGGTGAATGAGGTCCACGTGAAGTCATATGTACACGACATGAGCAAAGGCGGTTTGGTTCTGAAGCTGTGTCGGTCCCACTGTAGCACATGCCCACTGGATGTCCACTTGGCAGCTGGTGAAACGACCATGGGCTTTGCATGGTGTCAGGTGGGTTTACTACAACCATCCATCCTCATTTTCTGCAGCTAAGTACAATTTGTGAGACTGTTGTTGGAGTCAGTGATACACCTAGAACAGAGAACGATACTCACACTGGACATGGATTTAAAACAAAAAAAGCACCTGTTTTGTATTTGGTGCTATGTTTGGTGTCCTTTAATTCATCACTTTGTTTGGCACACTGGAGGAACCTAGTGAACATATCGAGTGATGTACCTTTATACATACATCAGTGAGAAGCAGTTCATTCTACAGTGAGTAAATGAATTCATTTAGCAGTAATGAAGACAGCAAAACCACCCCATTCCATACCTTCTGACTTTATCGTCTACATCTCAAGAACAACGTATCCTAGGACTTTGCACACAACTCTGAAACTCTTGATGGGGTTTCCTATGTTCCATTTTGTGGATCCCTTTCAATAAAGTGACAGTCTTTGCACTTGTTTCCTTGAGCAGAATATGTACTTAAGAAGAGTATCTATTATATCACTTTCATTGGGAAAAGAGCTAATTTTACATGCTATTGCACAACCATGGTAGTTAATTTTTGTTGTTTTGGTTTTGGTTTTAAAAACAGGGTTTCTCTTTGTAGCTTTGGTTGTCCTGGAACTCACTCTGTAGACCAGGCTGGCTCAAACTCACAGAGATCCGCCTGCTTTTACCTCCAAAGTGCTGGGATTAAAGGTGTGATCCACCGCTGCTGGGCTGAAAAGCATAGTTTTATGGTTTATTTGTTGTACAACTGTCCTTTTGTGCTAAAACGGAAAAATGAAAGGACGAGTGTGGAAGGAAGAAACATAGAAGAACTTAGCTCAGGGGTCACTAATGGCGCTGAGTAAAAATGACAGAGTGACTGCAAAGGAAGCCACATCTGTGAAAAATGAAATGGGGTTACTCATAGCAGGAAGAATGTCAGGAAAAAATAAACAGGGGAGAACTTTTCAGTATACTTGGTCAGAAGGAGGAAGGACTGTACCTCGTCACTCTGTTGGAGCCAAAGAACGGGCTGTAACCAAACTTCAGAGCAAATTTCTTGAAAATGGGGCTCATTAGGAGCTTCTCATTAGAGACAAGCCTTGGTTCTTGGAAGCATTTTACTTGTCCCCAAGAAGAAAATGAAGTGTCAGTCATCCATGGAGCTGAGTGCCTGATCTAGGGTGCGCTGATTGAAGGAGCTGCTGCTTTTATATTGAACCATTCTGACCCATGACTACAGAAAGCTTCATGTAGGATGGGCTTCATCTCCTCAGACGGCCTTTCTGGAGATTATACAGTTAGAGGGAAAGGCACGGTTTCCTTTCCTGATTAACCTCGTTCTTCTACACACCTGCAGCCTCACTGGGAAGCCATTTGTTATTCAGAGACAGTAGCTCTAATGAGGAACTCGTGACTCGATTCCTCTTTGCAGGCTCCACCGTGTTTAAATGGTCGAGGTCCTGGTAAATTACAGCATCCTCCCCGTGAGGGCCATATACTGAGCTAAAGCTTGCTGTGGGACATAGCCTTTAGCCAGCCTCCTAGGGTGTGCTCTCACGTGGTAGGTAGTGGCTCTTATTTTCATGTCATTAGAAATCCAACAACAAAAACCATTTGCTGTTTGAAATGTGAGAGCCTTTTCTTGTTCAGTTTGGAAGCAGTGTTTGGTAGCTGCCCTTTTTGTTCTGCCCCCAAGCATACTGGTCGTGTACCACATAGGAGGATGCTGAGAGGATACAAGATGAACCAATGATCATATTCTGCTCAAGGAAACAAGTGCAAAGACTGTCATTAAATCCATTCAAGTCCACTCTGGAGTGGGTTTGGGGATTTTTTTTTCCCCAGATGTTCTTGCTGTGACCTACTTATACAGGTAAGAAAAATGGTTTTTCCATCTTTGTGTGACATTATGGCTGTGGCGACCCGTTCCTATGTGTCTTGGTAGAGATGGCCTCATGAGGATAAGCATTGATTATCTTCAGGCTGTTGATGCGTCACCTCTGTGGTGTCCATATTTGTCTTCCCAGAATGCATCGTCACTCTCTAATTATAGGTGCTCTTGTGGGATTGGGTCTTCTGAGTTGCTAGCCTGGGATTGACACATTACACAGTAAAAGTAGTAACCACTTGAAAAATTGGTGAGCAGAGTGTCAAGATCAAAACTAGCCACAGTGTTCAGAAGCACACTCAAGATAGTGTTCAGACTGCCAGTGTGACCTCTAACCTGATTTCGTGTTTTAAATCACTTGCTAATTGAGGGTGTCTTTAAATTTATATTTTCAGCATGGAAACTTATCACTTAATTTGGATGTGTGTGTGTGTGTGCGTGTGTTGTATATGTTATATATATATGTGAGCATGTGTTGCATGGGGGTACACTCACCTGTGTTTTGACATATTGGGGCCACAAGTGGATTTAGGTTGTCTTCTTCTCTGGTTCTCCATCTTAATTTTTGAGACAGGGTCTCTCATTGAACCTAATGCTCGCCAGATACCTGAGCTAGCTGGCCAGAGTTCCCATGATCCACCTTTCTGCACCCTCCCCCAATACTGGGGCTAAAGGCACACATCACCACACCTGACTTTTTATGAGGGTGCTGGATGTCTAGACTCAGATCTGAACTCTCTTGTCATGCTTGTAGAGCAAGGGGTTTACTCACTAAACCATCTCGCCAGGCTCTGATTCTGATTCTTTGATTCTTAAGATGTCACCATAGCAGATATCTCTTGTATACACTATAAAAAGTCACCGCAGAATCCCCAGGACCATCTCTGATAGCTGCTCTGGACTAGAAAAAAGTCAGAGCTGTTCTCTTAGCCTCTGGAGGCTTGTTCAACAGTACAGACCAAGCTCTGCAATGTTCTAAATAACAGATAGGGTGGGGATTTAACATGAATGCATTTAAGTTCTAAGGTGGAAAATAGTAAAGTTCCCAGTTCTTTAAACACACATACACACTCTGCCCTACAAAAGGAACTTAATTTGTTTAACACCCCTGCAGGAAAATAGTAAACCTTGATTCATTTGTATAATTATTCATTCCAGGCAACAGATATTTGCTGAGAACCTGCTGGGTGAAAGACTTTGTGGGGTGATATGAGAACTTATCCTGCACTCACATTTGCTTGGGTTTGGGATGGTGGGTAGTTTAGAAGACAAGAATGGGCTTCACTGGGTAGCAAGCGCTGGCATGCAGAGGCATTTTTGGATCCTCCTCTCTATGTCTGTCCCAGAGGTAGTACTGCTGGACACAACTGAAGGCTTTGACACCCAAGGAGGGGACAGTGAAGTGTACCTCTGCCCTGAGCCTTTCCTTCAGTCCTATTCTGAGTAGCAGCCCGGTGGAACCGACAGCTGAGGTGTGTGATCAGGGGGAACATAAAGCTGGAACCTTTGAAGGTGTCGGGGACTGGCACCAGAGTGTGAGAGCTCCTTCCCCATCTCCCGCCCACCACTTCTGAAAGTCAGTGGGGTTGGGAGGTGGGAGAGGATCACATCCAATTTCACTCTCCTCCTGAGCAGCAGATGTGCCCACAGGAACAACCGCGCAGTGTGAGGTTGTCAGGCTTCCAAAAGAATTTAGCTAATGGGCCTCATTGCTCATGGAACTCGAATCCTGGAGAATCGACATGAAGGTCAGAGACAAGCTTCAGAGGCTGTGATGAGGCGCTCATGGGCAGTTTTCCTAACTTGGGAGTGCTCATTGGTCCCACTCACAGTATTAAGCAGCTACTCTTGTATAAAGGGAAAGAAAGCAGGTCAGCATGCTGTGTGAACGTCACTTAGTTTAAACTTAAGGACAAAGTTCTTGGTTGGGGAGGAGGCCGAAACACTGAAGGAGTCACTGCAGTGTCTCTTCCAGAGGCATTTCTGAATAATAGCTCCCTTGAACAGCTTAGGTTTACAGATAATGGGAAAGCTGACTCAAGGCTGCCTTCGGGCTGAGCAGAGAATGTATTCTGGGTATCACTGTGAGCATTAGGAAAGGCTGGAAAACCGCTAGCAGAAGGGCTAATGTTATACAGTGCAGATTCCCCCGAGGAGAAAAATGGTTATGCAATTCAACTTTAGTAGCCCAAACCACAGGCTACTCATCTTCTACAAGCATCAGAGCAGTAGCGCCTGTACCCCAAACTACCCCCATGGCATTATCATCTCTGACAACTTATAACTTACATTTTCACCCCCAAATATCTCATAGATTCAGAGAGAACCATTGAAGTCATTTACAGTGGGTTGGGTTGTAAGTCCCCACACAGCTCCATGCCCAATGCTCCCCGTGGCTGCCTCAAGCTGTTCATTCAATGGTGCAAAGGGACAGGCCCAGGAAAACTCCAGGGCCCAGGAACAAAGGCAGAAGCTTTCTGGAGAACTGAGGCTGACTTATCTGCAGCCTGTGCAGACCTGCTACATAGCCACACTGATTAATTACCATAGAACCATCTCTGTGTGTTACTGCTTAAATGCTTCCTCTGAGACCAACATTGGGCTCTTCCTTAGGGGCTTTTCAGTAGGTTAATCCAGGCATAAATTCTGTAAGTGGAGGGGAAAATGAATGAAGAAAATGAAGGGAGAGTTATATGGGGGCTCACATTCTCGTTGTCCCTGGTATTTTTAATTTTAATAATAGCTGAGCATAAGGGGTTTATTATTGCCTCAACCACATTTGCAAGAAGAATCCTTGAGTTATGGTTTCCCCACTCCTGTCTATCTCCATTTTTTCTAATAATTAACAGTAAAATATATTAATCTTGTGTCTGGGGAGATATATATATCAGTTCATGGAATATGTTTGGCATATATGAAGCAGAGTTCTGTTCAACACTGCATAAAAACAGAAGTGGTATACACGTGCAGTCCCAGCAAGGGAGGCAGGAGGATCAGAAGCTTAAGGTCATCCTTAGGCACGTAGCCTGAGCTACATGAGACCCTATCAGGAAAAAGTACAAATGGATAAGTTTTGACAATTACCAAGTACTTGAACTCATGGCACTAGTTTTTTCTTTTACTATTGGCATTTTAGAGTGGAAAAGGTTTTCCTTCTTTGGGGTAGGGGGGAGTGTTTTTATCGTCATTGTCATCACCACCATCATCATTGTAAAGACCTTCCGTGTTTCTCTCTGGCTTTTGGCAGTTGGCTTTTGTCTTCTGTTTGGAACTGTCTTGAAGAAAGCTATTATAAGTATGCTGGTAAAATCTTTCTTGTGGATGTGTTTGCATTTCTATTGGGTAAATGTCGAGAAATGGGAGTGCTAGGTTGCATGGCAGATGCTTATTTCACTTGCCGCAGGGGTCTGCAGTGTGGGAACACTCCACTGTTTGTATTATGACCGGGAAAGCCATTATCCATGCAGTCCTGTGGAGTTGCCTCATCATCACCTGTGAAGCCATTGTCCATGCCCACTGGTGGGTTGCCACATCATAACCCATGATGCCATTATCCACGCAGTCCTAGAGTGTTGCCACATCATCACCCATGAAGTCATTTATTCAAGCAGTCAGTCCTGTGGTGTGGCTGCATCATCACCTGCGAAGCCATTGTCCGTGCTTACTGGTAGGGTTGTCACGTTATCACCCATGCTGCCATTATCCATGCACTCCTGTGGGGCCACTGCGTCATCACCGTATCCATGCCAGCTGTGAGGTTGCTGGGCTTTTTTACTTTTGTGATTCTGAATGCCTGGGTTATGATTTTCATTTTCAATTCCAGCCCAGAGATTCTGACCTTGTTTCAGGTACTACTTGGGCATTGATTTCTCTGGCTTTAGGAGGTATCTGTTAGTGTGTTTGTAACGGATGATTTATAGGCTCCCTGGTGCCCACCACCACCACTTTGTTGTGAGTGTCACTGGAGACTTGAAACTGAGAAGCCTTCTACCATCTGCATAAATTTGATCCATATCACAAAAACATGAAATATGTCTTTGTGTTTTCTGATGTTTTGTTTTCTTCCTTGTAGCTAGCATACTGTAAGGCTGGGAGGGTTTTCCTGTAGTGTGGCTAAGAATGCCTGTAATTAACAGAGTTTCAGAACTCTTTCAGTTGTCTTTGGGGTATCCATCCAGAACTCTCAGTCTTCTCCAGTGGTCAGGACTATGCTTGTTCCAGTGTTGACAAGCAACACTACACGAGCCTGTCCCACACCGGATACCTGAGTCACCAGGGAATTTCCTCTGGAGACTTCTGAAGGCAGTCACGTCTTCCTCCTGTCTTTTTCTCTGTTCCACAAAATGGTGCCCTTACTTTTTTTTTTAAAACTAAGTATTCTATACAGAAATATTACTTTTCCATTCTGGTTTTCTGATGGTGGAATTTAATACTTCTTTTTAATTGCAGTAGAAAGAGAAGGAATCGCGGTACTTTATTTTTAGATTCTATCAAGGAAATAATTTTGTTGCTAAGGAGCTGATTTCTAGCTTGTCCCATTCAGTGCTCGTAGCAGGCAGGCGAGATATCACTCTGGGAGTGTAGGAACTACTTCCTGAACAGGAGACAAGAATGAGCTGTTTCCTTACCCTGCTCTGAGACAGGAACACAGTGGCTCATCCCCAGCAGAGAGGCGCTGGCCTATGTGAAGATGTGTCCAAAGTGCCTTAGATGCAGTGACACAGCTTTGGGGAAGGCCACTGAGTGCCACCTTTCTAAGATGGAACACAGCCCCTCTTGGACAGGGCCATTCCACTCTGGGCTGAATTGCATCTGAGACTGAATTATATTCTAACCAAAAAGCAAAAATCACAGCCATCAAATTTTCATGAACTTCCAAAATTTTGTCCATCAGACCTGGAGTTTGAGTTGCAGTGGCTCTCACTTCCAAGAGGGAACAGTTTGAGCTCTGATGAGCATAACTGCAGGGGATTCAAGTGTTTTAAATGCATAAATTTCTAATGATGCTAAAAATAAGAACAAAACAGACACTGCATTCCAGTCCATGGAAAACTCTACAAAACAAAAGGCTTGTTCAAAATGAAATTACAAAGGCTGAAAAATGGGGGCGGTGGCAAGGGAACTCAGGACTTAAAAGAAACTCAAAACATGTGTGAATTAATTGTTATACTTGGGCCAAATGTGGAATATGTTTCGGGCAAATATTAGTTATCAAAACATTATATTGCTGACTGAGAAACTTGGGTCACTAACTGGACATTTGATGACACTGAATAATTATTAATAGTTGGGGTGTGATTGTGGCATTGTGGTTTTATTTTTATGAGACATATTGATTGACATACCTGAATAACATTTGAGAAAACAGGAATGGCATTTATTCCAAAACCCATCTGTGGCAGGATTTCCAGTACAAGAATGACTCTTGAGTTGACAGGTTGTTGTGTCTGAAGAGCTTGGACAGCAGGTGTAAGCTCACTCCTCTGAGCACCTCCCTTGACCTTGTGAAGTTTGCTGAGCAGTTCCACATGAAAGAGCCCACATGGCTTTCCTTGGGCTTGAGGTCCAGAGCTCTTGGTGACACGCCACTTAGTACCCTCTTCAGGGGGTCCTCTGCCAGAGACTTTGTCCTTGTTTCTTCTCACAAAACCTCCAAAGCCATTCCTTAGTTTTCCTTTTATTTAAAATTAACAAGTCAATAAGAATTTTATAATTCCTATGTATTTCCAGTAAGTTTAAATAATAAACATAAAAAGGAAATGGTATTTACTTCAATATGGATGCTGTGATTTGAATGAGAACGGCCCCCATAGGCTCCTATGTTTAAGTGGTAATGTTCTAATTGATAGAACTGTTTGGAAAGGATTAGAAAGTGTGGCCTTGTTGAAGGAGGTAAGTCACTGGAAGTGGCTTTGAGGTTTTAAAAGCCCACTTCCCTTCACCCCAACCCACCTCCCCTCTCCTGCCTGTGGGTCAGGATGTAAGCTCGCAGCTACTGCTCCAGCGCCATGACTGTTTGCCACTGTGCTCCCTGCCATGATGGCCATGACAGCCATGACGGCCTCTGAAACTGTGTGCAGCCCCTGATTAAATGCTTTCCTTTATAAGTTACCCTGGTCATGGTGTCTCTTCACAGCAATAAAAAAGTAACTAATGGATGTTCTACCATACTTTCTCTTTTAAAGGATTTGCCTGTGGGGCTATATTTTTATTTTATTTTGAAAATTTTATGCATGAGTGCATTGTATGTATATCATTTCTCCTTCTCCCTCTTCTCCCTCCGATTCCTCCTGTGTTTCCATCTCCACCATCCCAAATTCATGACCTTTTCTCCTATAATTATTTTTGTTGCATATGTGTGTGTTATAATTCAGTTAATGTTGCTTTAATGTTCATGTATTTAGGATGAAGAAGCCTTAAGGAAGTTTGCCCCTTAAGAAAACTGACTCTCCCTCCCTTAGCCAGCCATTGTTGACCTTTAGTCTTCATCTAGGGATGCTGTCTCATGAAATTTTCTGCCAGTCATGTAGGATTGTCAACTAGTGTGGTCTTGTGTTAGCAACCGTGTTGTTGGAAGTTCATGAGTGGAGCCTCCCTGTTATGTCTAGAAGACACTGTCTTGAAGCAGGCATCCTGGTCTTCTGGAGCTTACAATCTTTCTGTTCCCTCTTACATGATGTTCTCTGACCTGTAGGTGTAAGGATTACACTGTAATGTTCCACCTGGGGCCAGGTGCCCCACAGTCACTTATCATCAGGATTCTGACCAGGTGTGGATCTCTGGAGTAGTCTCCATCAAGAAGAGAGAGTACACATTGGCAAACATACTATATTTTTAAAAGAATATTTGAATAGTGACTTGCTGCCTCAACCTACAGGGCTTCGGATTGATCTAACCAGGGTGATAGGACACACACAAAGGAAACACTGGGGTTGGGTGAGCCATGCACTTCGATGGAGGTGCAGCAGCAGCCGTACAGTTGAATGAGGACACAGGTTTGAGTTGCTGTAGGGGAGAAGTCTCAGGCCACAGTCATCTTGTAGAAGGAAGCTGTGGGTCATACTTTCTGCACACACTAGTAATCCATACTAGGATTAGGAAGGCCTTGCCATCCCCTTGGGTAAAGCTTTGGGGTTCTGGGCATGTCCGTGGTCATATCATGAATATTTACACGTACAAGGTACACTTGCTCCCCACAGTTGGCTAAAGAAAATAAACATCTGGTTATAATTTGATTCCTCTCTTTATAGTCCTTAACTAACATTATTCCGAGTTACAGTCATTTTTACTGAACTAACTATGCCAACATCACCCTGCTCTCCAAACTTAAAGAAAAATGGTTCCCTCCTGAGATTCCAGCTATCTTCTCACTCTCTTCTTGGCACTTATTGTATAACGGGGCTCTCTCCACTAATTAAAAAGTCATTTCTCTTTACAAGTGGGGCTTTGATTTGCCACTCAAGCTCTGCTTTCTACTCTGTATAATTAATTCAAAGAACGAATCAACTTTCTTCTTAACTAGATAGGGAGCCTGCCTCATTCCAGCTATTAAATCTGGCTTAAATTGGAATATTATACACACTTTCTTTAAATAAAGTTACCATAGCAATTATCTCTCCCTGTAATTAAAAGGGGGAGAGCTTTTATGCCGAAATGAATACTAGGCTCAGAAACAAAACCTTGATCGCACACCAGCCTTGTTACCAAGTCACAACCATGAGGAAAAGCTACGTAACTTCTCTGAATCTCAGACCTCCATGCATAATTTGAGCAAAATTAAATTAGGTTTTTAATCCAAGTATATTTTATATGGATTTATGAGCCCATGCCTTACACTTAATCCCTTCGATAAAAATGAAATAACATTTTCTAAAGGGCATATATATGTTTTTAAAAGTTAAGCATCCATGTGCCACCAAGATGGCTCAGCAGGTAACAATGCTTGCTGTGCAGACCTGATAACCTATGATCAATGCCCAGAACCCATTGTATAAGGAGAAAAATAGCACTCAAAAGTTGTTCTCAGACCTCCACACGCGTGCTGTGGCACACATGAGCTAGCACTCACGTGTGCATATGAATAAAACACAACACAATGATAAAAAAAATTAGAAAAAAATCTTAGTGAGATGTAAAGGGAAAGGACTTGAACTCACAGTTGACCCAAAAGAAAACCAATGATAAAAAAAATCGATAGAATCTCTAAATTCACAGCAACTCAATAAACTCAAACAAAACCATTGAGACATCATTACCCTTTTATTAAATTAGCTCTAATTAAAAAAGAGTTAACACAGTGTTGGTTGGTACATCTCACTGGGGAAAATGCATCAAATTATAGTAATTTCCATACCTTTCAATCTAGCAGTCCAATTTCTGGGACTCCTGAGGAATTCTTCCAAAGTATGAGAAAACAAATCTATAATCACTACAATAGAATAGTTACTTCAGTATTACTTTTTACTTAGTAAATTTGAAAGCAATTTAAATTTATAATGACTTAAATAATGTATAATGTTATACAGTTATTAAAATAAGAATGAACACTTAATGAGTTGCATCTGAAAAATATATTAAAAATGTCATTTATGAAAATATTTAAAATGCCTTTTGGAACTGCAGAGATGACTCAGCCATTAGGAGCTGGCTGCTCTTCGGGGACACTGAGCTTGCTTCCCAGAACCCATATCTGATCACTCACAGCTATATGTAACTTGAGCTCCAGGGAACCTGAAACCCTCTTCTAGCTTCTGTTGGCATGTGTACTCATGTATACAAATGTGCGCGCACACACATACACACTACATGCATGCATACGTGTATGTATATACATACATATATGTATGTGTGTATATATATGTATAAAGTCTTTTTTAAAAGGCCTTTTTAAACTATATGAAAATAGACCAAAATTATAATTATATTAGGGTTTTATGGTACATGTTTCTTTCCTGTTTTCCTGAACATTCTTGTAAGGTAATATTATTTTCAAGATTAAATCGAAGTTTTAATTTAAGTGTATGTAATCTGACAAAAAAAAAAAAAGAAAGAGAGAGAGAGAAAAAAAGAAAGAACCATCCAAAACATTGGGAAGCCTATTTCTACAAAGCCTGCTATGGCATTTCGAGTTCTAGACAATGATAACAATGAGGCAAGAATAAGAAATGTGTGTCTGTCGGGTTACTCACAGCACAGACTTCATCACTACCTGATATGTAAGACAGTGCTGTATAATGTAAGCACTGACTCCAGGCTACCCACCCAACTTGTTGATTATAATAGCATTGCTGCCTGCATTTCAAACTTAACCTACAAGATTGCTAGGGCCATTCCTCAGAGGAAATGGGATCTCATTGATATATTGACAGAAGCATCAGCGTAAGTCTTGGAAAAATGCTTCCTAGGGTTACTTTCAGAGGCAGTGGATCAAAGGAAACTGGATAAAGGCCATTTGCTAAATACTGTGGGCTTTGTTTGGCTGGAATCTTTATTGAGGCAATTTTGTATATCCATGTGTAGTTGAAAGAATAGGTTAGAAAGACCCCTGTACACTTTGTGCGGTAACACTTTATAAAACTCTTGTGTAGCCCAATCAAGGCATTGACATGAATATAACCCCTCCGATGTTACTCGGTCACTCAGTGTTGTCATTTGTGTGGGTGTTCATATATACAGTGTTATCTGTATGTGTTATCACCAATGTGCGTCTTTTGCACAGTCAAGACACTGACAGTTCCATCACTGTAAGGATCCATCTTATTATATAACTGTACCCATTCTTCACTCTCCAGCATTCTTTACCCCTGGCAGTCACTAGTCTGTCTCTACTTGCAAAATGTTATCATCTTATAATGTTACATGAATGGAGTTATACGGTATGTAACCTTTTGAGGTTGGGTTTTTTAATTCAGCACAATTCCCAGGAGAATTATGTGTGTGTCAGTGATTTGTGGATCTTTTTTCTGCTGATTATTAACATGGAATCGCTATACTACTGTTGAAACATTTACCTGGGTTTGTTTCCGTTTTTGACAATATTGTGCAAGATTTTCTGTGCACATAAGTTTCTGTTCCAAGACTAGTTGGTGGATCATATACTCCTTACACATTGACCACTTGTTTTGCTGTTGTTGTTTAAAGATGGTGTAGTAGTTTGGATAGAATTGGTCCATAGGAAATGGCACCGTTAGGAATTGTGACCTTGTTTGAGGAAGCATGTCACTGTGGGGGTGGGCTTTGAGGTCTTGTGTGATCAAACTACTCTCAGTATGGTGCAGTCTTTCCCTGCTGCCTGCAGATCAAGATGTAGGAATCTCAGTTCCTTCTCCAGCACCAAGTCTGTCTGCATGCTGCTATGTTTCCTGCTATGATAATGGAATGAACCTCTGAATTGTAAGCCAGCCCCAGTTAAATGTTTTCCTTTCTAACAGCTACCATGGTTGTGATGTCTCTTCACAGCAACAGAAACTAAGACAGATGGGAGTCTCATACAGCCTAGGTTGGTCTAGAACTTGCTATATAACCTGGCTGGTCTGGAACTTGACATCCTCCTGAGTGCAAGGATTAAAGGCCTGTGTCACCATGCCTAACTTATGTTTAGTTTTGAGGAAATTGTTTTGGAGAATAACTGTGCAATTTCACATCTTACCTCGCAAAATATGACAGGTTTGGGTTCCTTCCCAGCTTTTGGTGGGACTTTTATGACTTTGTTTTGAAGTCACATTTTTCTGAAGAGACTCTTGTGAAGTGCGTAGATTTAGGGAAACCCAGACACACATGCATATGCACTATTCACATGCTCACACATACAGGGATAGGGCATAGATCAGGGTGTAAGTACCAGAAGCAGCTGTCTCCTTCCCACCTCCACCAAAACTTCACCCATTTGATTCTTAATTTGCTTTATGTAAGAAACCTGTGGGTCTTTAGTCTTCAACCGCTAACATAAAAGGCTTTCCTCTCCACTGGTTAACACTAGACCCAATCTCCTTTGTCATTGTCACCTTGTACAAAATCAGCCCCAAATAGGTCAGTGGCCTCAATAGAAGCTTTTAAGTTCTGAAAGTATTAGAAGAAAACAGGGACATGCTTTAGGACATCAGCACAAGCCGAGATTTTCTGGGCAAGACCCCCAAAGCACAGGAATCAAAAACGGACAAAAAGGATTATATCAATGTAGAAAGCGTCTACAAAATGAAACCGTCAGCAGAGAAAAGAGACACTCGGAAGAATAGGAGACGACAGCTGCCATGTTCATCTGGCAGTTAGTGCCCAAAACATGGAAAAAACAAAACAAACAAACAAAGCCCAGGTAATCCAGTTCATAAATACGGGCAAATGGGGGTGGGGCGATGAGGAGATTCAGGAGGTAAAGGTAGAGGCAGTTGCCACCAAGCCTGAGTTCTGTCCCTGGAACTCACATGATAGAAGGAGAGAGCTGACTCCCACAAGGTGTCCTTTGGCTGCCACTTGGATGCCATGGTTTGCATGTGTGTGCATACACACATCCATACATACAAATGAATGTAAAATAGTTCTTAAACTAAAAAAAAATAAGCAAATGATCTAAAGCCTTTTCAGAAGATGAAGATACCCACAGATATGTTTTGAAATTACAAAGCAACATCATAATATTGAATGTTGGAGAGAACAGTGGGAAAGGAAAGCTTGTGCGCCGTGGGTAGGACTGTGTCCTGCTACAGCCATGTGGAAAATGGGATGAAGGTGTTATGAAAACTAAACTAGAACTGCCATGGATACAGACATCCCAGTTCTTGGTGGATAGGCAAAGGAAATGAAGTCAGAGTCAAACTTTTGGGCAGAATTAGCTGCCCAAAGACAGATGACTGGATAAAGAATTCATGGTGCATACACATAGCACGGTATCATTCAGTCCTGAAGAACAATGACATTCTGTCATTTGCAGTGAAGTGGGTGGAGCTGGGGTCAGCAAACTAACTGAAATGAAACAAAGAAAGACAAATACTGCTATTTTCTCTCGTGTAAAAAGAAAAGAAATTCACCCTACAAGAAGATTGTGATTGTTAGAATTGGTGTTTGTGGTGAAGGAATGGGGCCAGAATAAAGGGCTGAGTCTGGTCTTGTACACTGTAGACATTTATGGAAACATCGCACAGTCCTGTTATGCTATATAATTAATGCCAGTTTCAAAACAAGAGCACTGGACTTAATCTTGTTCTTTCTACTTTAATTTGATTTTCTTCCACTTTTGTTTTTCTTCTAGAGGAAAAAGATGTTTTCTTTTAAAGAGAATTTTTTTTAATTGATTAACCTTGTTTGACAATTTCATACATTTATAGGCTGTACCTGATGATTCCTTCTCTGGATCCTCATCCCTGTCATTGACCCACCTCTCACTGTTACCTGTACCTTCTCAGATTCATAGTTGTTGATTGTTTTAGACACTCATTCCAGAGCACTCCGTTTATGCTGGACTAGAATGCACTTTGGTTTGCTAAAGTAAGGAGAAAGCCTATGTCTCAACTTTAACCAAGTCAGTTACCTTCCACAAATCACTTGCTTGGCTTTGTAAAATCAGATTATATGCTGATTTTACATATATGCTATATAATTAATGCCAGTTGATCCAGAGATTATATGGCTATAAAATAGGAAGTACCAGAATCATCCGGAAAGCCCTCATTGGAAAGCACTCCCCGCAAGTGTCTGATTGAGAGGGCCTAGAGTAAGGCAGAATAACTCTTTTATTTAGCAAGTTTTTGTGTGGTAAGGATAATCGTGATCTAGAGACAGCACCAGAGATGGGGATGATGTTGATCCAGAGACAGCACCAGAGATGAGGATGATGTTTATCCAGAGACAGCACCAGAAATGGGAATGTTGTTGATCTAGAGACAGCACCAGAGATGATGATGATGCTAGTCCAGAGACAGCACCAGAGATGAGGATGATGCTGGTCGAGAGACAGCACCCCAGAACCACTGTGCTCAGTAACACCCCACTCAACATCCCCCAAATTTTGTTTCTGGCAAAAGAAGCTATGCATTTGTACTTTTTCCCTCTTTCGTGACAAATATAGAATAATATGTAATGTCACCATTATGTATATATGGGTTTTCCCGACAGGGATTCTCAGTGAAACAGCCCTAGCTGTCCTGGAACTAGCTCTGTAGATCAGGCTAACGAGGGATCCACCTGCCACTGCCTCCCAAGAGCTGGGATTAAAGGTGTGTGCCACCATCTCCTGAATAAATTGGGAGCATGGGGGTTTGGGTGGGGTAAAAGGAGAGAGGGAACGAAGAAAGGGGAGTGGGAAAAAATGTATAGATCAAAAAATACAATAAAATAAAAGAATATTACTAGCGTGTGAAAAACTGCCACAGTACATCAATAGGTTAAACAGAAATAATGTATTACTAAACTGTATAGAGAAATGCTCAGGTATATATGGTAAATAAACATCTGGAAAGAAAACAAAAGCGATGTCCAGTGTCTCTGAGTAATAGAGCTGCAAAAATTATAGTTCCCTATTTTGTGTGTACTTTTTTATATATTCTAGTTTGAAGTATATTTCACATAACTAGAAATAAATTATTAAAGCAAATCACAGAAGCAAAGCTGCTCGGTTATGACATAAAATTAACCAAGACAGTTTGGAAGCGTGGCTGTGACTTTCCCTGAAGAGAATGGCAGGTTACCTGAGTCACCTGTCCTGCCTGACAGAGTTTTGCCCTTGTGCACCCACACAGTGTTGACCTGAAGGCCTCTAATTACAGCATCTCACTGCTACTTACATACAACATTCATGGCATTTTCTCAGTGTTAACCACTGGAGTCCCCAACTGCATCCTCGCCAGCCGACCGTTCCCTCCTCAGCCCTTGGCAGTGGCTCAGAAGTGGTTTCCAGGAGGAGCTTTTTGCCTTGCTTGCATCTCAATTGGAATTACTGTTTCAAGCCAGATCAGAACTTAAAAAACTATCGCTGAAGTCAATGTTTCAGTGATTTTGCCTAGAAAGCTCTTTAGTTGCCTGGCATGAGGGTTGGACAGCCCAACGCAATGTCCTCAGCACTTGCACTTCTGAACCTCCAAAGAAAGAGGCAGTGGCTTTTGTTTTTCTTTTCTTTCTTTCTTTTTTTTTTTAAGCAGTTTTATTTGTTTTGTTGTGCTAAAGCCACCTTTCTGGAGACAGTGGTGACTTTCAATTAACTGATACTGCAAAAAAGACATTGGCTTACAGGAACTCCATTTCCAACTACATTTGTTTGTTCAGGGGCTGGTACCAATGGGACAAAATATCTGAACACCCTGTCCATAGCTCCATAGCTGCCCTGGTGCCACCATGTGCTTGCTCCACCATCCCCCTCACAGCTGTTCCAGAGGAAAGAGAAACTAGGACTTTCGAATGTCTGAGTGATGGTGTTTTTACTGAGGTAGCACTGTTTTATATCCGGCGGTTTTAACACCCACCCACACGAATATCATTATTTCCTAACAAATGCAATCTGTGCTTGAGGCGGTCGATTTTTATAAAACACTTTAAAGACTTTTCCCATGTAAATGTTTGCCCCATGGGTTTGCTGTCCTTAGCAGAGTGACTGAGTTTGCTTTATGTAACTGGTGTCTCAGGACTGGCAGTTCACTCTATTGTCACAGTAGCCCCGTCCAGCGAATGCAGTGCCTTCCATAGTCTGCATGTTCCCAAAGAAGTAATGATAAACGTGTGCCCTGAACCGGCTTCCTTTAGCGATGGCTAGAACTCCAACAATTAGCTGATGCATTGGGCTTTCTGCCCATCTTCAGATGGAGCCACCAGCTGCCCTTCTCCCAGTAGCTTAGCTTCCCTGTTCCTCTGGTACATGAGAACCAACAAGTTTTTGGGTCATATGCCAATCATCACGGTGTATACCACGGCTCACAGAAAATCCCAGATGAAGGTTTATATTAATCAGCAGTCACCATCTCATTCTCTGCTGAGTCTGTGCAGAAGTTCTCGAATTGGAAGGCTGTGCTTGAGCTCTGAAGCCTCTGCCTGTTCGACTGGCAGGGACTTCTCCCCCTCCAACTGTTTGCCAGAGTCCCTTTAGCAAGCCAGCATCTTTCAGTGGTAGCCAGTGTGCACCAAACTCCTTGTCATGCCAACTTTCATTGTCTCTTTTTGCCAGTACAAAAATTAGAGTCATAATTACGTCCTTCGGGGAACTGCTTTAGAAGTCTGTCTTCTTTTCGTAGCTTGGTGATTTCCCCCAGCAGGTGTTAGGCATCCATCTTAAACATATTCATCTTATAGGTCATGGCACTGCTTGGCTGGTTCCCACTCCCGTGTTAGCACCAGGAGGGACTCCTTTCTTCTCAGTGTGGTTGGTACTGGGACAATCAGTGTATAAAACAGAGGCTGAACCAACAGACAAATGAAGTCAGCCTACCAGCCCTGAGGGAGGACTATCTTAACGCTGTATTCAACGCAAAAGCCAGGTGCAGGTGTTGCCAACAGTCTCCTGATGAATACCGAGCTAGGGGGCCAGGAAAATTACTTAATCCCAGTGCGACATTAAGATGCCAAGCATACTTGATAAATGCTAGAAAAAGTCAGATTTTTAAATTCATTTTGTTTTCACAATTATCTTTTATTTTGTCAATGGAGTTTGGGTCTTTGAAGCTATATTGTAAGATAAGGTATAGTTTACCACACAAAGCAGAAAATATAAAATTTTCTTGTCTTACTATAAAGCGAATCGATTTCATATTAACAGTACCCCTTGCAAGGGACATCTGTGTATAGCTATGATTACTTATTGTAGAATCCCTTTGAAAGCCTGCAGTTGTAAGGGGCTGGAGAGATGGCCCCGTTATTAAGAGTACAGGCTCCATTCCCAGCATGCCTATGATGGCTCACAACTGTCCCTAATTCCAGTTCTAGGACATTGGAAACCCTCTTCTGGCTTTTGTGGACACCAGGCATGTGCACAGATATACATGCAGGCAAAACCACTCATACACGTAAAATTTAAAAAAAAAACTTAAAAATATCAAAACCTGCAGTAATGAAACTCGAAAGTTTCAGTATTTTACAGTCTTATTGAGTTTATTTAACATATCCCAAAACACTTAGGTAGCTTTTGAAAATGCATATTGTATCTCATGTGGCCTGCTTTGACAACATAGCTTCTTATTGACTGAGATCTCCATTTATAATATAGCTCTGTTAACTAAGATTAAAGGATGTTTTTTCAATGTTTAACATTATAATTAAACATTAATATGTTTCTCGCATGTCAATGAAGCATTCTAGACTTAACTTTTGGTCCACCTCTCACTCCCTCAGTCTAGTTCTGTTATTGTCTCAAGATGATTGTTTTTAGATGTCAAAGCAGGGTCAATATCTTTATATCTCCCAGCTCATTTACCTTCCAGGTGTCCAAATTCAGGTGCATGACCACAGAGGCACATCATGTGGCCATGGAGTCCTCTCTTCCAATGTCTCAAGTCACCGTTTCCACTTTGTGACTGTATATTCCAGAAATGCAAGAGTCAACAGAGCCTAGAGGCACGTCTGTATTCGTGTGGTCTGACTGAAAGCTTTGAAACAGGATTTTCTCAGCCTTGTAAAAGCCAAAAAAAGAAAAATGAAAAGGAAAGAAAAATCATCCTTTCTCAAAATAAATGGCAGTAATGGAAGCAGCTTTTCCTGTCAGATAAAAGCTTGAGAATGCAACATCAGTTTTTGAAATAACTAACTCATAGTGATTTAAATAAAAGGGACCACAAAGCATCATGTACTACCTGCTCCCAAGTTGGAGTATGTGTTCATGTGTTCTTGTTATTGAGACTTAGGAAGTACGTCATGTATTTGGTAGGGAAAGCTAAGAAAACTAGAGATAAGAACTCATTAGGTCAAAATCTCAGGTTTTTCTTGGGGCTTCTTTGCATGATTTGGTCCATTTCGCCTCTAGCATTACTGTTCCCTGTGTAAAGTTCTCTATCCCAGTCCTGGGAAACCAAAGCGGTCTTTTGATATTTGAGGCATCAGGAGGATTCAAGGTCCCTGTGCCTCTAGCTTTTTCTCATTTATCTGCAAGGCCATGGTGAGAAAAGGAGGGGTTTCGAATCAAAGCTTCCCCCGAGTCCACCATTGCCACTTGAGTGCTTTGTGCACTCAGCAAGCCACTTCGTTTCCCTGAGCTTGTTTGTTTGTAAACCAGTGTTTCAAATGCTCTTCTGCCTTAACCCTGTTCTGTGCTCAGGGCAAACAGAGTCATGGTAAGTTCACTACACTATAAAATGCTTTGCAGCTTTCAGGTGGGTCTTTTACAGTTCCCATTTGCAGAGGTGGAAAGATGGGAAGAGGTTAAGCAGCCTACTAAAGGTCACAGAACTAGTCAACGAGAGGTCTGGGTTCACAAAACGATTCTGTAATTACACTGTTTCTCAGCACTGCACTGCTGACATTTGGGGGCATTTGAGGGGGCTGTCCTGTGACTTTTAGGACACTCAGCAACACCTCTGCCCCATTAGATGCCAGTCACCACCGCCTCCTGGTTGGTGACAGCCAAGACTGTCTCAGAGGCTAGTCAGATGTCTGCCTCCAGAGCTAAATTTCCTAGCCATTTTCACGATGGTGTCTGCTGCTTTTTAAAATACTCCGTGTCACAGTAATTTGCAGAATTAAAAGAGCTGACTGATTTTGTCTTCATAAAGTGGTCTATTTTCTCTCTCAGCAGACTGCATAGAAATATTATAACCACTGCCCTCAGTGGACCGTCTGTGAAACTCAATGACCTGTGCTCTCCCATCCCACCTAACTCTATAACTATTCCTTAATCCTGAATGGGGCGCACACGAGTCTCTCTTGAACATCCCTTCCCATCTGGTAACAATGGAGTGGGAGACAGAGAGGGAAAAATCACATGAATATATGCAGCATATTATCTTCTAATAACCATTATATTTGTATTATTTATTCATAGTTTTTGAGGCAGGGCCTTACTGTGTGACCCCCGGGCTGGCTTACACACTCTATAAAGAGCCTGGTTTGCCCTAAAATACATTTCCTGCCCTCACCCAGCCTATTATCTATCTCAGTTGATCTTCACAGAAAGCCCTGGAGGTTTATCCCATTATAATTGTCCTGTGTTGGATTCTGTTTAGGATCTTGTTCCCTCCACCATGGTGCTCAATGGCAAACCTTGGTATAGGTCAGGAAGTTGACATGGAAACTCAGCAGGTGCCTTCCTCAGTACCCTGTGAAGAGTAGTGTCCTCTGAAGCACTCTCCTTAAAGCTGCTGCCTCCTGCACAGCACGGCACACATTTTCCCTTTCCTTGTAACAGGAATCATTAACTACATGTCCCTTATACTGCAGCTGGGACATAGGCACCAGCTTCCCTGATGCCATTAATGGGAATGGGTGACTTTACTTCCGTCTGGTCTAGTGTAAGCTTCCCAAACTTTCCACTCTGGTCAGCATTATCTCTGTGTTTGACTGTCCTGATGTTAGTACAGTTCCCAATTTATTGTCACCTCTGAATTAAAATGCCATAAACATTTATGGCTGGCTATATTGCTTGTTTCTCTATTATTAGAACTATTGGGAAGTTCCAGGTGTTTGATCTGGGCCTTGTTGATAGTTTGAAGATATTTTACACATAAACTTGTATGAATCAAGTTTTCTTTTTAAACACTAGGTGAAGATGAATTGCTACTGGCAAACACAACAAGTATAATTGCATATGATTGAAAGTATCAGCATGACCTGCAGAGAAGATGTACTTACCAACAGTGTTAAGGACGTAAAATTGCCTGGCAATCCTCTAGACTCAAAATTCTGCTAACAGAATGTCCAAAAGAGTGGTTTGAACCAATGAGAACATGAACTAGATTACTTCATGGATATATAACTTTACTGTCAATTAAAACTCTATTTTTTTCTTTAAAGTGGATGTGAGTCATTCTAATTACTTGATGGTTCATTTAAAAAGGATTGATTGGTTCTTGCTGTAAAATTCAATGTCTGCCTCGCCTGAGTCACTTCTTTTGATTTTGGGAGATTGGTAATGTATCCTGTTGACCAGATTTGCTCCCCTCACTCGGATTTGATGTGCAGCTAGTCATTCCATCATGATCTGGTGGTAAAGTATTGTGTTTTTCCCCCAGGTGGCCTTTTTGAAGATATAGCTGTTGAAGCCGAGGCTTTCTGGTCTACCAGCAGACAGCTCCCCCACACAGAACACAGCCAAAACCAGGAGTCAGCTCTGTGAGCATAGCGTGCCAAGATGAACAAGAACCAGAGCTGCAGAATGAGGGCTTTGTGCTAAAGTCTCCAGTTTACTTGTTTGCATTTATTCTCTGAGAGTTGACTGTAGATCCATGCAAACCCAAGGCTATGCGGAAAGTCGTAGTAGCAGGTTGTCGGCAGGTTAAGTATAGAAGTTGCACCTCTGCTTCCCACGGAGAAGAATATTCAAGTCTGTGCTGTGTCAGCACCACCTGGAAGCATATTAGCTAATGGAAACCCATCTGTCCTGTGTGAACTTCACTGGGGAGCTGAATGTTAACTGCTGTAAGCCCTGGGAAATAAACTTAAAGAGCTCTGGGTTTGTTTAAAACACATTTTTTTAAAACTAAAATGTGTATTTTTCATATCTTATTCAAAGAAGATGCTTGTTGGTGTTGTTGAGTGATTATCCAATTAAAGTTTCCCTGAGGGTGTAAAACCACATGTGTTCTTGTTTTGTTCCTATTTCCTTCACCACACGCTATTGCAGATTAATAAATGCTGGCTTTTTGGTATAAAGTTACCTGGATTCCTATGTGCCCAAACAAGAAGACATTGAGAATGATAAGAGCTGAGCCTAATCCTGCAGAACCCAGGCCAGCTCCTGATTTGATAGAGAAGACTTGAGACTCACCTAGAGCTTGGCTCAAGAGCAGGGACTGGATTGTGGTTTGGACCAGGTTGATTGATCTCCCCTGCCAAGGATACGTCCATGTTTTCCCTCCCTACTGCACATTCAGGAGGACATTCCCGGGGTCTGCAAACATCCTTTCTGTGGATCTCACCTGGTGGTGTTAATCCTAGGTTTCGGGTCACCTAATAACACAATACCTCTTGCTCCCAAAAAAGTTTTCTGTCCCCTCATCCCCCAACATTCTTAGCTGTAGGTATCACTTGCCATCCTGATTTGGTTCCTCTTCCTTGGAGTTTACCCAACAGAGCCTTGAGATTAGGAATTAGAGCAAAATTAGCTTTTCTGATTTTGTAGCTAGTGGACTGGCTTCTGCTGGATCCTGCAGTGTCTCTTTATTAAGCACAGTTTGAAACCCTGATGTTCTTGGTGTTATGTCCAAGACTCCAGCCACAGAGAATTAGTTTGACTTCACTTAAGCTGCTAGGCTCCCAACACCATGCTGACTTTTCATGCTTTTAATTTTTGGCAGCACAGAACAAGATTTCTTGACCTCAGTACTTTGTCCATTAGGCCTGGATGATTTTTTGCTGTAGGAAAATGCCCTGTGCATACAGGTTCAGAAGCATTTCTGAGCACTACCTACAAAAGCAAGCAATATGTTCTCTTCTGTTCCCAGCTCTGTTGTCCAAATTGTGGGCACATGGTTGCCAGAACTGACTGCTTTTAAGAAACATTGCTGCAAGAGAGTGGCCTAAGAAACAAGACTTGATGACTAGCTACTGTTATATATCACTGTTTGTAAAATTTTGAGCTTCTGCCATGTGGCCTAGACTAAGGGTCTCTTTGTGTGTAAGAAGCTAATGGTGTTGAATGAGATAAATCAGATGTACTGGCACAAACATGCACACATATGTAAAAACATACATAACCTCCTCAAAAAACATGCTAGAATATTATTCTTATTTACTAACTTTGTCTTGCTAAGTTATTTGGAGTCAAATGTATTAAGAACCCCCACTTTCCATCTGTGGTCCAAAGAATAATCAAGTCAACTACATTTCTGGTGATCTACTGTGGTCTGGTGATGGGTGGAGGGAATAATGAATGGGAACAACTGAGGAGTGGGTAAGAGGAGACCACACCATGCCCACAGGACAGGTCTGTCACTGTGCTTTTAATTTCATCGGCCATATAATTTAAACTCTCAGGCTTATTGATCTCCAGTCATTCTACCATGGTTGGGAAAGGAGAACCTGCTGAGCTAGTGTTCCAAGTCGGCTGTTAATGTCTACTCAGTGGGAGTCCGAATCTCTAAGAGTCCTGTGGATCCAGACAGGAGGAAAAGAGAAATAAAACCTTTCTAAATGCAGTTATCTCTCTGTCTAAACAGAAGAACCTTGCTCTGTGTATATGTGACAATGGGCAGAGACAGTCACACACAGAAGAGATTTAAATTCAGTTCCATCCTGATAGGAGGACATGAAAGAATTGAAATGGGCTTTATAGTGAACTCTGACCCTAGAAACTTACTCCATAACCATTTCCTGTGTCTTGTGACTATATATAATTCCAAAATCTACTCAGTAGCACATTAAGAGGCATGGTAAAAACAAAGTGCCAGTCTATGCTCTAATCTCTAAAGCCTGCTGTAAGTAAGCCATTCTGTGAACCTAACTCTCATCTAGTATAAAATTACAATAGATGGGGCAGGATACCCTGCCCTAACAAGGGGAGTAAATGTAAATTTTTCTTTTAACAATAAAAAAAAATTACAATAGATAAAACTTTTACTGGTCACCTATAAGTTTGACCAATTGATGCATGTTTTATTAACTACTTCATGCCAAACAGAGTTATGGGTTCTCCAGGTAAGACAATGGTTTTGGCTCCTACCGCTCACCATTTCATGGAGGGAGCAGACAAGAAGCATGATGTTGTATTATGTTTTGTCTCATACTGTGCTATGTTATTTCAGAAAATAATAAAACAGAGGAAAGGAGGTAAGATGGGAGGTATTATTGTAGAAAGGAAAATCTAAGTTGAGCTTAAGGTCTTTATAAATTTTAGGTGCCATATTTGATCAAAACACTTATGTTCTCTTGGGGGCTAATCCCAGGACTCAGAGAGGTGAGGCCAGAGCACTGCAAATTCAAGGCCATCAACATGGGCCATGTAGTGAGACCTCATCTCAATGCAGCTCCAACAAGAGTACTTTGAAGATGAGTCATAAAATAGATTGCATACAAACTACAGTATTGCCAAGGGGTTTCTGTCCTGCCCAGTCCCACAGCTGTTTAGTCCCAAAGAAACAAACAGTGGTCTATATTAATCATACTAATTCTTATGTCTTCAATTAGCCCATAATTCTAGTCTGTATTAGCTGTGTGGCTTGGTACCTTTTATCAGCAAGGCATTCTCATCTTGTATCCTCTGTGTCTGGGTAACAGCTGCAGACTGACTCCTCTTCCCAGAATTCTCCTGTTCTGATTGCCCAGCCTCTACTTCCTGCCTGGTCACCCCACCTATACCTCCTGCCTGGCTACTGGCCAATCAGTGTTTTAATAAAATACAAATGACAAATCTTTACAAAGTACATGACCATTGTCCCACAGCACTGCAGTTTTAATGTCATTTTGCCAAAAAGTAGCTTGGCTAAATAAGGGTCCACTAATATTAGCCAAACTTGATTCCACTGATTCCAGATAAAGGACCTGACTAGAACCAAACACAGACAGAACTGTCCCTAATTAAGCTTGCTCAGTGCTGCTACAGCAAAAATGCTGATGTGTTGAGCAGTTTTGCATGGCAGGTAAAGGCACTTCATTGTCCTTTACATTGTGTGTGGGGGAGGGGGCATTTTTAATGTAAGTTGAAATATTGGAGTCTGCATTATGCTATAATTTAGGGATGTAGATTGACTGATATATCCTAATCTATACTTAGAATCACCATTTATCTTACAAATCTAGAACAGAGGGAGTTTCTACTAATCTAAAAATTCTATACACTTCAGAGTATACAATAAGGACCACTTAGTATGATTATATGCAACAATTGCTCCCTTTCCACCCTGAGACGCTCAAGATTTCATCTTCCAAATCAGCCCATTAGTTCTTGATCTCAGGGGGACAGAGGAGAGCCCCATGGAGATTAGCTATTATAAGTAAGTGCTCCAGTTATAAGAATGACAGACACAAACCTGCTTGAAGCATTTTAAAATTCATTGGATCTGCACTATTAATTTTTAAGGGGCTCAATTTTCATGTTGGAATAAAGTAAACCAGCTAGTTCTCAATCTTGTTATATATTAAGAAATCCACTAATTTATTCAAGGTGCAATAAGCCGAGTATAAGGTTTATAGCCCCACTGATTAGTTCTGCTTCCACTGGACCCACCAACGGCCTTCTCCAGCCCTCTGGTCAGAATGGGAACTGCTCTTGGAATGACCCTGTTTTTTAGTTTGCTTTCTATGCTGTGATAAAACCAGGACCAAAAGCAACTTGGGGAGTGTAGTGGTTTAAATAGGTCCCTTAGATTCATGTGTTTGAATTCTTGGCCAATAAGGAGTGGCACTTTTAGGAGGTGTGGCCTTGTTAAAGTAGGTGTAGCTTTATTGGAGGAAGTGTGTCACTGTGGGAGAAGGCGTTGAGGTCTCATACTCAAGCTATACTCAATGTGGTACACAAACTCTTCCTGCTGCCTGCAGATCAAGATGTAGAACATTCAGATGCCTCTCCAGCACCATGTCTGCCTGCATGCCACTATGTTTGCTGCCATGATGATAATGAACTCTAAGCCAGTTAAATGTTATCCTTTATGAGAGTTGCTGTGGTCATGGTGTCTATTCACAATAATAGAAACCCTAACTAAGACAGAAGTTGGTACCAGTGACTGAGGTATTGCTGTGATAGACCTAACCGTGATTTTCTTTGGAGGAATGTGAACTTTGGGAGTTTGTATTAGAAAATGGTTGAACACTTTAATTGGGGCCTAATGGATCATACCAATAGGAGCACGGAAATGGTAATGCTGAAGTGATTTGAACTGGTTCAAGTGGTTTCAGAGGAGAATTTTAATATGTAGCCAAGAGACTCTTGTAACATTTGGGTGAAGAATGTGACTGCTTTTTGCTCTTGTCTGGAGTCTTCCTCAGGCTAAAGTGAAGAGATTTGGATTAATTCTGTTGGCAGGGGAAATCTCAAAACAGACTGGTATTGATTATGTTGTAAGATTTTTAGTGACCACTTTCTATGAAGATCTATAATGAAAAAGAGCGAGCTGAGCAAGTGAAACCAGAAAATGTACAGATTGGGGAGAAAGGGAGCACCAGGAAGTAGAACAGAGCTAAGTCCTGTGTTCAAGGAGATAAATAAAGAAATAGAATAAAGGGAGTGATGACCTAAGGGTAAGACCCTACCCAGCTAAGCTTCCAACCTGTGAAAAGGAATTAAAGAATATCTTAGGTTCAGAAATTGCTGTGGGACAATTGCCTTTTATCCTGTCATGTGTATTATTTTAATAAAATGCTGATTGGCCAGTAGCCAGGCAGGAAGCATAGGCAGGATGACGAGAACAGGAGAATTCTGGGAAGAGAAAAGTGAGTCTGCAATCATCATCCAGACACAGATGAAGCAAGATGTGACTGCCTTGCTGAAAAACAGTACCAAGCCACATGGATAACACAGACAAGAATTATGAGCTAATATAGGTTATAAGAGTTAATAAAAAGCCTGAGCTAATAGGCCAATCAGTTTATAATTAATGTAGGCCTCTGTGTGTTTCTTTGGGACTAAATAGATGTGGGACCTGGTATGACAGAAACCTCTTTCAACAAATGATGCCCATCATGTGGACAACTGCATCCACAGAAAACCTGAGAGAGCTTGGGAAGTATTTTTAGACACAAAATAACAGCATTAAGCATGGCTTCTTGGTAGCAGCAATTTCTTGGGTTTGTTTTCTTTGCTAGAGGCAAGGATATCTAATTTAAGAGAGGCTTCCTGACTCAGTTTTAGCTGTGAAACTTTGCAGCTCTTTTAAGAGGCCCTGTCACCAAACACCTAAATGGTACTTATGAATTTCCTGACAGCATGATTCTTTGTGGTGTCAGGGACCTTGAAACTCCATAGAGTTGTGGCAATAAACATGGCTCCAGCCAGTACCTCGGCCATGAAGCGAGGCTCTCAGAACGCCAAGGAATGGGTTAGATCCAGCTGTCAAAGCCACGGCTTTAATCCTATCCATATCGTTTAGCAAATTAAAGACTCATGTAGTCAGAAAGGAGAGATATAAAGTAAAGATAGATTCAAAAACAAAGGGGGGCTGGAGAGATGGCTCAGAGGTTAAGAGCGTTACCTGCTCTTCCAAAGGTCCTGAGTTCAATTCCCAGCAACCACATGGTGACTCACAATCATCTGTAATGATGGCTGGTGCCCTCCTCTGGCCTGCAGACATACACAGACAGAATATTGTACACATAATAAATAAATAAATATTTAAAAAAAACAAAGAAAACCTCTAAATGGTTTACACTGTGTTTAAAAATATATGTAGGCTTTGGAGAGAAAAGAAAAAGAGTAAGGTCTTTAAAATAAGAAAGAGAGTAGTTGGGTGTGGTGGCACACACCTTTAATCCCAACACTTGGGAAGCAGAGGCAGGCAGAAGTCTGTGAGTTCAAGGACAACCTGGTCTATAGAGTGAGTGCCAGGACAGCCACAGATTCACAGAGAAACCTAGTCTCAAAAAACCAAAAATTAAAAAGAAAAAGAAAAGAAATAAAGTTTAAAATAAAGCCACAAGAAGATGGAAAATAAACATAGAGTCTGGATCCTGTATGTTATTATGTTGTCTTTGAATTGTTTGGATGCTGAGGAAGGAGCAATAGCTGCTAAAAGATACTTGATTATAAATGCTGCTGGATTAATCCAACATATATTTTGAGAATGCCTTGATTTCAAAATTTAAGTCAAAAGGTATATTACTTTGGAGAAGAGGTTTTTGTTTTAGTTTCCACAGGAAATGAGAGGCTGTGGATTCATTCTGGTTTAAGAAAAACCAGGTTTGATCAAAGAAGACCACCTGAAAAATCTTCAATAAGAGTGGATGGCCCAGATGTCTGTGTTCTACATCCAGAACAGGTTCAAGACTACTGCCTGAGATGATCAAGCCTCACAGGATATTCCAGTCATGACTTGGTCATAATTTTAAATTTTCCTTAGGTCCCCATAAGATCATCAACACCTCCAGTCAGCAGGAAGTAGCCTAGAAAACTATGCCCACATTCCCCCAAAATGGATTATGGATATTTATCTTTGTTTAGAGTATTGGTTACAAGATGTTATGGATAATGCTCTGGACAAAAAGCTAAACTCTGAATATTAAATTCAGAGTTCTTGTTTTGAAAAAAAGTGGGGGGAGTGCTGTGGGACAATGGCCTTTTATCCTACCATGTGTATTATTTTAATAAAGTGCTGATTGACCAGTAGCCAGGCAGAAAGTATAGGCAGGACAATGAGAACAGGAGAATTCTGGAAAGAGGAAAGTGAGTCTGCAGTTATCATCCAGACACAGAGGAAGGAAGGTGTGACTGCCTTGCTGAAAAAGGTACCAAGCCATGAGGCTAACACAGACAAGAATTATGGGCTATATAATTTATAAGAGTTAATAGGAAGCCTGAGCTAATAGGCCAATCAGTTTATAATTAATGTAGGCTTCTGTGTGTTTCTTTGGGACTAAATGGATGTGGGACCTGGTGGGACAGAAATATCCATCAACACAGGAATGGTGGTGTATGCTTTTAATCCCAGTACTCAGAAGGTGTAGGCTGGTGGATCTCTGAGTTTGAGGCTTTCCTGATCTACAGAGCACATTCCATGACATTCAAGCTTATGGAGTGAAGGGAACATCAAAACCAGAAATCTGGTGAAGATGTAATTGAATGATGGTCCATGTCCTAGCCCCGGCAAGCAGCAGAACTTGGCAGCTTCAGTCATATGGTTCTTGATATAGAATCAGAGATAGAAGAAAGGCATACCCATCCTTATCATAGCCCATGGTTAAGCCTAATGCAGGAACTGAAGCAGGGTTCATAGATGAATATTGTTTACTGGCTTTATCTCTATGATTTGTTCAGCCTGATTTCTTATACAGCCCAGGACCACATACCCAAGGATGATACCACCCACAACGGGCTTTCCATGGCTAAAGAAAGCTGCTGAGGCCAGGCATGTGCCAGGGTTGTCCCTGTTTGGAGGTGTAGGGACACCATTATGTGAAGCTGTGAAGATGAAACCTGAATTGCTTTGGAGAACCCAAGATGGTAGAGATGCCAGAGCCAGAGGATACCTGCCTAGGA
>JAQHUG010000042.1:8131353-8150489 GCA_028555095.1 Dicrostonyx torquatus | reverse complement strand
CTCACAGCTGCTGGCTGAATTAGTGGGATTAAGGTTCAGCCACTGTGCTGAAGATAAAACAACATATACCCACATCCCAGTGTCTATGCTGGCATCTTACTAAGGGTTGCTCTTCTCAGTTTTTCCATTTGTGTTTGAAGGTCTTATCCAGTCTAGGTAATAAAGTGAAGCTGCCTCAGTCTCTGTGAGTTCATAAATGTGGCAGTCCTGTTGTGTCTACAAGGCCTTGCTTTCTTGGCATCTTGCATCCCAGTTGGCTCTTATACTCTTTCTACCTGCTATGCCAATGATTTCTCTGAGCCCCGAGAGGAGGGACTTAATGGAGGCATCCCACTTAGGACTGAGTGTTCCAAAGTCTCTCACTCTCTGCACTTGGTACAGTTGTGAGTCTTCGTGTTTGTTCCTATCTACAGCAGGCTGGGTAAGATACTGATCTGGGGGTATGCAGAATGCCATGCAGAGGTATTTTATTGCTATGTTCCTGTAGTGGTCAGTGTTTACTTCTTAAAGATCGTGGAACCTGAGAGAACGGAATAGTCAGCTTTATTCAGAATCTCAATTTATACTCTGAGGGTTAAGATGAATCACATGAATAGAGTATACAGTCACAAGGACAAGCTGCACATGGCAAAAACATGTTTTCCCAGAGAGGAATATGAACGATAACAACAGCCAGTTGTAATGAATAATCTGAAATAAAGTCACCCCTATTCATTATTCCTAGGAGGGGCACTAAAGGAAATTCTAAGAACAATTCTATGTTTTTGAAGAAACTGAGGTTGCAAGGCTTTTGTTTTCTTGGAATTTCGTCACAAGTACTCAGAATTCTCCTTGCACAGTTCCATTCTTGGACTGTGTTCTGATAGAAGAGTACTATTAGCTTTCCCCTAGGTCCCTGTCCTAGTCTCAGGGTTTTGGCCACTCAAACAGTGTCAGACATGGATTCCATCACCTGGAATGGACCTGAAATCTAATCAGATAGTGGTTGGTTATGCTCACAATTTTTGCGCCACTGTTGTACCTGTGTATCTTGCAGGCAGGTCCTCATTGTAGAACAAAGGGTTTGTAGCTGCGTTAGTGATTACCTTTCTCCTTTGGTAGGGTACAGAGAACCTTCCAGTACTATGAACACTAGTCAGTAGGAGTGAAGGCACCAGCTTGATTTCTCTGTGTTCAAGGAGAATTCTTATTGATTTACTTATTTAATTATTTTGAGAATTCCCTCCTTTCAAGTAGGTTTCCCCCAGGATGTTTTTCAGTCCCACATGTAAACATGCTGGAGTCAGGAAACTCAGATGCCAGCTGGATTCAAGCTGAGACGTCAAGGCAAAGATATAGTCTTCCTGTCCTGCCTTTGTAGATGTACTGTAAGGCATTAACATTTTTCTTCTTTTTGTTTTCAACCAGTTATATAGTTAAGTTTGTGAGTCTGCTTAGGGTAAAAGTTTATTCTATTTCTTGACTTTTGCAAATATACTCTATCTCAAGGAAACCGTCTTCTCTGTGTGTTGAACCATTATTGCAAAACAAAACTCCCATATAAAGCGCCGAACTAAGCATTGGAATCAATTGTGCTGGTCCTCGTATATTAGTTTGAGTGATGAAATTAAACAAGTATTGAGCTTTTTGATGCTGAAAGTTCCCCAAGGTCAGGCCCAAAATTGTATTCATCTTTTTAACCCAATATTCAGCATCTTACCTGATACTAGAATTCATTTGATAAATACCAGCTTCATTATTTACCCTATTGGAGACAATAGTATTGGAAAACTAGAAAAGTCAGGTCAATAAGTTATAAAGGATTGGCTTCATCCATTTTCACAAAATGTTTACATGTCTGTTAAAATGTTCTGCATCCTTTGGTGTTATTTCCCATGGTGTTTCCTCTGAGAAATATTCCTAACATAAAAATATTTACTCGTTTATTTGAAAACATGTTTCTGTAAGATAAAATAATTACATTTTTGGTCATATAGGAAATAGGCAGAAGACATTTATTTATGAATATGAAACACAAATGAATTTTCAAGCTTGGTTAATTATAAGGTCTTAGAGGAGTCTAAGAACCAGGCTAACAAATCCATTCCTTGCCCTGGACCTTTGCTGACTTACCTTGAGAACTTTATAGAAAGTGTGTGGGGCCAGGCAGTGATGGTACACACCTTTAATACCAGTACTTGGGAGGCACAGGCAGGGGGATCTCTGTGAGTTCAAGGCCAGCCTGGTCTACAGAATGAGTTTCAGGTCAGCCAGGTCTACACAGAGAAAGTCTATCTTGAAAAACCAAACCAACCCCCCAAAAACCAAATAAATAAACAAAACACAAAAAACAAAAATAAAACAAACAAACAAAAAACCCAAACCATCACTTATAAATTCCAGAGATGACAGTCACAGGTTCAATTGTCTAGTTAGTTAGTAGAGGCTATCTTCTCTAATTGGCTGCCTTGCTCTTTTTGAAACTGATTTATTGGGGAAGAGCAAGTACTAGATTTCATATATGCCAAAGGAAACTCACATGAGGCAACAACTTGTAACTCTCTCTTTCAGTGTCCCCAACCCCCCAAAAAATAAAATAAAAAAAAAGAAAGTTATAGTTTCATTGCTTTGGTCTGGGAACTGTTATAGAACAGAAGAGAGACACTGGGGGTAAAAGCGGACTCAGAGAATTTCATGGAGCTACTGTTGCAGTTATCCTGAAAATGTTGTTAAAATTCCATTTTCAGGTAGACTAGCCGTTCTGAGCTCTCCTCTTGATTTTCCAGAAAACAGTATCTTTTTCCGGCTGACATCAGACCTGTTCAGAGTAGCCTGTCTGCAGCTTCCAGGCAAGTTACATTTGCCAGAACAAAGTGTGGGCGTCAGGTAGCAGGGAAGAACTGGCTGGCAGCGCCTTCCACCTGGAGAAACCATGCCAGGAGGAGCTTGGGGTAAAGGTGCCAAGGAAAATATATTCAAGTGTCCCCAAAAACAAATCATCAAATTCCCCAAACTACTGTTTTCTCCTTTTGTGTACCCATAAAGCCTGCGTCTCAGTGAGGTGTGTGATGTGAGCCAGACACTTCTGTGTAATCTGAGTGTGTGAATGTTTCCAGTCTCTTGGGAATCCCTTGTTCAAACCGTGGCTCTTTAAGGGGACAGTAAGTAGGATTTCAGGGCCTTGTGTCAGGAAGAAGGGTGAATAACAGGAATTAATTTCATAGGTGGGTGGGCTGGTCTGAAGGCAGAAGATACCTTTGCCTCTTCTGCAAAGATAACTGGAGATTGAAATTTTCCAGGTGAGTGTGTGGACGGTAAATGACCTTACTTAATAACAGGTATTAACTTGGATTTTTTTTTTTGAGAAACAGCTTTTAATAGAATATGCTCTTCCTGTCACCTTTTATTTTGCTTTATTTTTTACATGTATTTATTTATGGGGGGAGGTGCATGCCACAGTGAATGTGGAGATCAGAGGACAACCTGCAGGGAATCTGTCCTTTTGTTCTACCATGTGGGGCCTAGGGTTCAAACTCAGGTTGTGAGACTTGGTGACAAGTGCCTTTACCATGTGAAGTATCTCACTGGCCCTGGAGCTCTGTTTTATAGATGGAGAAAAGAAGCTTCCCAAAGCAGCAGCGCCAGAGAGCAGCAGAACTAATCTGTGGCTGGATTTGACATAATGTCTTAGCCATGTGCTAGCTATAGCCTTTTAGATGTGACAGAAGATGGCCTCTTCAGAGGGAGAGAGGGCAGGGGAGAAGTGACATCCTTGAACATAGTGGAGCTCCACCCCTGTTTCCTAAATTGCTGGAGAACCTCATATGGATATGTTGTCTTCACTTTAAACACAGCTGGCTGAAACACCAAGCTTATCACTATCTCCATCATCCTGGACAGCACTCCCCCTAGAAACTGGTATCCAGGTAACAGAATCGCCATGACATCCTTGGGTATCCGGACAGGAGACTCTGTGTGTGCTTTTGGCTTCCCAGCCTCCTCTGTGGGTTTTGTTCTGCCTTCTTTTGCAAGCTTAGTTACTGCAACTCAGTCAGTTCTCACCCCTGTGTTCTACTTGGGCAACGGCAACTACCAGCAAATGGGAGTATTTTTCTCCCTATCTCCCAAGTGCATCCAGCAAATACCAGAGAGAAACATTTTCCATGCTTGGGATCTGATCAGGTATCAGTCTAATACAAACTTCATGGTTCCTTGTCTGCTAGATTCTGTCTGCTCTTCAGTCTGCTTTCAGGGGTCCTGTAATCGGCTGGTATTTGTGCCCTTCTCATCACGAATATATTAATCCTACCGCCTTAAGGGATGATGATGCCAGGGAGGTCGTTAGGAGGCAACGAGGCATAAGGTGGTAGTTTGAGAAACGGGGTTTGCTCCCTCACTAGAAAAGCCCAGAGAGTTTTTCCCACTCCCCCCTCCACTATGAGGACACAATAACGACTCAGAAGACTATGACCCAGAAACAAATTCCCATAAGAACCCAACCCTCTGCTACTCTGACTTCAGACTTCAAGCATCCATAGATATGAATGATAACTTCCAGCTTTTTGAAGCCTCCTAAACTGTGAAACTGTATACAGAAGCCTAAGCTATGGCAGTTCCCATTTTACCTTTCCCACCATACTGCATTCACCTGATATCTCTTCTAAGGTTCTCCTAAGACCTTTGCTAGCCTCTTCTTACCTGGGATGAAGCTTCACTGCTTGAAAGTCTCAGTCTGAATCCTGCCTCTCCATGAAATCTTTTCTTTTCCCCCAGGTGCAATTGCTTTCTCCCATAGCACTATGTCCATGTCTTACCACTTCCTTTACATTCTATAATTATTTTTGCCACGCTATATCATAGCCCATGGTTTAAGCCTCTATCCCAACTTACCCAGTAGACCTGTATGAGAAAGAACAGCATCTTTGTGATCGGTAGATTCTATTACTTAGTAGTAAATCCACTGAAACAATATGAAAACATATAGCATTAGGTCATGCTAGAAGTTGTACTGGGGTCTTTTCTCAACCAGATTATCCTTAATAACAGACCACATTTAGGGCTCGGGTGGTTTATGAGCTGCATGAAATACGGAGGCTTAGAAACATATCCAACTATTTTACCAAATGAAGTCTAATCTGGGCTAATTAAAACAAAAGTTAGAAGAAAATTTAGCTAGTCTTTGGCCTCCATCTATACAAAATCATATTGCACTAACTGCTACATAGAGAAAAATGAAACAATGTGGCTTCCAATGAGCTACAGTTCAGTATGAAATTGCTATGTAAGACTTCACTGGGCCACCTACTGGAGTCTTTTGTGCTTGGCCAGAGAAGTCAACAGAAACACTTGTACAGGCAGCTGGTCTCAGTGACCCCACAGAACACAGAAGCTGTACTGCAAGAGAAGTGGCCCAACAGAAATCCAGAGCTGTACTGCAAGAGAAATGCCAAACCAAAGAATCATCTTTCCTTAACTCAACATTGCATGTGTACTGAAACCATGCAAAAATATATATTTCCATTATATACAAGGTAGAGGTAGATTAAAGACTCAATTGTAAACAGATGTTGTACCTGTCTGGATAGATGCCCAAATGTCTGAAGCCATACGTGGTGATGAGAAAGAGAATGGCTTCCATAGCTTCATAGATTTGAATACTTGGTTATCAGAGAGTGGCACTATTTGTAAGGATTGGGAGGAAAGGCCTTGTTGGAGGAAGTGTGTCACTGGGGATGGGTTTTGAGGCTGCAAACATCCCATTTCAAGCCCTTTGCTGCCTGTGGATCCTGATGGGGAGCACACAGTTACTTCTCCAGCACCATGTCTGCTTGCTTGCCAACATGTTGATAATGGACTGAACCTCTGAATCTATAAGCCCCAGTTAAATGCTTTCTGTTATAAAGGTTGCTGTGGTCATGGTGTCTCTTCAGAGCCAGAACACTGACTAAGATAGAGGCTGATGAAGGAGCAGGCTATTGCTGTAACAGGCCTGCGCATCCTGCTTGTTGGCAGAATGTGGACTTTGGGTTAGGAAAGCAGTTGAGTCCTTTAAGTAGGGTGTTAAGGGCCATACTGGTTGGAACATGGAAGGCAGTGGAGCTGAGAGAAATGTAGATTATGATGGCTACCTTAAGAAGTTCTGGAGGAGAAGAATATTAATAAGTAGCCGAGATATTCTTGGATATTTGGCAAAGAATGTGGTTACTCTACCCTTATCTAAATATCTGCCTGGGTCTGAATTGAAGAGTTTAATGGTGCTGGCAGAATAGATTTCAAGGCAGCGTGTTATTGCATGCCCTGTGGTTATTAGTGGTCAGTCTTAAGCATATCTATAATGAAAAGGAGCCAGATAAACAAGACAAAATACAAAATGTACAATTTGAGGAGAAATGGAGCACCAGGAAGTGTAATGAAGCTAAGTGCTGTACTCATGGAGATAAAAAGTTTAAAGAAAAGTCTGATGTTGAATGGAATAAAGGGAGTGATGACCTCAATGAAGGCTCCACACAGCTAAGCATCCAACTTGTATAATGTAATCTTAAAAAGGAAAGTGATGAAACCATCACCCAAAGGAAAGCTAATGCAGATGTAATCGAATGAGGGGGCTGGGTTCCAGCCTCAGCAAGTGGAAGTATTGGACAGCTTCAGCCACATGGTTCTGACTTTAGAGTCAAGGATACGAGAAAGGGGTTGTGGAATCTCTCTTCATGACTAAGGAAAGCCTCTGAGGCCAGGTGTTTATCAAGGGTATCCCTGCATGGAGGGCCAGAGAAACCACTGTGGGAAGCTGTGAAGGTGAAGCCTGGATTGTGTTGAGAGACCCCAAGATGTTGGAGATGCCAGACTAGTAGGACACCTGCCCAGGAGAGTTGCTAACCATGTGGAAACAGCCCACGAGAGAGAGTGTCCTGCAATCAACAGAGTTGAAAGAAGTTGGAGATCTGAAGAGTGCTTTGACATCAGACATGGAGATGCAGAGTATGGAGTTTGCCCTGATGGTTTTCAGTCTTGCTTTGGTCCAGTATTTCCTCACTATGTACCCTTTCTTTTCCTTCAGAATGGTAATATATATATTGTGTCATTGTATGTTGGGAGTATGTGATTTGCTTTTTGCTTTTGCTTTTTTTTTTTTAAAAAACAGGGGCTACAGTTAAGAGATTGGCATGAATCTCAGAAGAGACTTTGAATTTTTAAACAGTGTTGAGACAGGTACAAACTTTTGAAGTTGGAATAAATTCATTTTACAGTATAATATGTGTGTAAGCCTATGGGGGCCAGGGAGTAGAGTGTGGTGCTTTGAATGAGAATGACCCCCATAGGCTCATAGTTTTGAATACTTGGCCACCCTGGAATGGCACTGTTTGAAAGGACTGGGAGATATGTTGGAGAAAGTGTGTCACTGGGATGGATGGGCTTTGAGGTTTTAAAAAGTCCATTCCAAGTCCAGAGTCTCTCTTCCTGCTGCCTATAGGTCCAGATGGAGTACTTTCATTTGCTTCTCCAGCACCATGTGACCTGCATGACAACATGCTTCCTGCCATGATGATAATGGGCTAAACCTCTGAAATCGTAAGCCAGCCTCAAATAAATGCTTTCTTTTATTATGGTTGCTGTTGTCATGGTATTCCTTCACAGCAATAGAACACTAACTAATCCAATACTTCTAATATTTTGATTCAAATTAATGAACAATAGTGTTTACCTTAGGTACGTGCCAAGGAACTCAGATTGATAAGGTCATTGTAGGAAAAAAAAGCATTTGGGAGATGAGATGAAAGAAATGTTTTTTTCAATGATCAAAGAAAGGAGGAGGGGGACTTTGATCAGAAATCAGCTTCTCCACCTAAGAGTGAAAAGGGTAGAGATATAGGATGAGAATCATGGTGGGATGGGCTAATAAAAGGGCAGAATACTCATGTTTCCTTTAAATCTTTATAGAGTCATCTCTTTTATCTCCTTTTCTTCTACATGTGTGGCTCAGGGTTCAGACTCAGGAGGTAGGGCTTGGTAGCAAGTGACTTTACCTTCTGCCTTAGTTGTGGTTTCTGTTGCTGTGAAGAAACACCATAACCATGTCAACTCTTGTGAAAAAAAATTAATTGGGGCTGTTTTATAGTTCAGAGGTTTAGTCCATTATCACCATGGCAGGAAACATGGAGGCATGCAGGCAGCCATAGTGCTGGAGAGTGGTGTAGGAGGGTTCTTCTGTATTTTGTGTTGCTTTCATTGGTTAATAAAGAAGCTGCCTTGGCCATTTGATAGGGCAGGACCTAGATAGGTGGGGAAAAGAGAACAGGATGCTGGGGAAGAAGACTGAGTCATGGAGAGAGCCACCATGAAGCCACCAGGGTCAGACATGCTGAATCTTCCTGGTAAGCCCACTACCTCGTGGTGACTTACATACTTTTAGAAATGGGCTGAATCAGATGTAAGGGTTAGCCAAGCAAAGGCTAGAGATAATGGGCCAGGCAGTAATTTAAATGAATACAGTTTTCATGTGGTTATTTCGGGCATAAGCTAGCTGGCAGCTGAGAGCCGGGTGGGAAGGAACAAAAGGGCCCGCGCTCCTCTCAGGTGCTGGGAACACAGCCCACACCTCCTACTACAGGAGAGGCAGCTGAGAGTTCTACATCTTAATCCCCAGGCAACAGGAAGTGAAAGCTCTGTACTATGCCTAGCTTGAGTATATATGCCCTCAAAACCCACCTTCATAATGACATACCTCCTCCAACGAGGCCACATCTCCTAATAATCCCACTCTCTATGGACCAAAATTCAAACATAAGTCTATGGGGGCCATACCTATTCAAGCCACTACATCTTCTGAACTGGTAATTATTGTCATGGTAACTGGTAGATGTCTACAGACTTGAAAGGGAAGAGGCACGTCTAGGCTACATTAGAGTTTTAAGCAAAACAGTTTTCAAATGATCAACACAGTCACAGGCAAGGCTGAGGAGACACTGATACAGTGATGAAGGTGGCAAAGGAACAGACACAGCACAAAGGCAGAGATTCTGTAAGTTCTGTTTCATTGTATCTATCTACTGGATGTCTGCAGGCCCAGGTGAACAGACTATTTCCAGCAAAATTGGCCTTCAGGATTCTGAAAAGTAACCCAGACAAACATGATCACAACACATGTCTAAGGTGTTATCCATCCCAAAACCAGTAGGAGACTCACAGTGTGTCAATTGTCCAGCTGTGTGACCTCCAAAATTAGTGATTTTTTTACAACTAAGAGCAACCAAAGCTAGGTTTGCACAGGTGTTTTTCTTTTGTAACAGAGCACAGCCCAAGAGCAGGACTATTGCATTCCTAATTACTATAGCCTTTTCTGTTCCTGGTTGTAGGCTTAGATAGGTAATGAGTCCACTTTTCCAAAACCAGCCACATTCTACTGAAAATGATTGCCTAGATGGGAAAATCCCCATGACTACACTGATTTCTGACAGAGCTGCAGGTCTGGAAGGCCTGGGAACTCACTGAAAGCTGTAAGTTCAGTGTGGTTTATTACAGCAAAGGGATGAATATTAAAACCTGCCAAGGGCAGAGCTCCAGGAAGCAGAGTCCAGGATATAGGTGGAGCACCCATTGTCTTCACAGAGTGTGGCACAAATCATAAAAACCCAGAGGCAGATACTGGGGTTCAAGCGAAAAGATCAGAGAAGCGAAACAGCCAGCCGCTAAAGAGCTCTTACCTCTACAAAATCTTCAGACTGAAAGAGAGTGTGAGTTCCTGTCTCATCCAGCCTTATATTCCTCTCTAGTGCTGGGACTGAAGGTGTGCACTACCACTGCCCGGTCTCTATGGCTAACTAGTGTGGCTGCTGGGATTAAAGGTGTGTGCCACCTTTAATCTGCCTGGCCTGTATGGCTGACTAGTATGGCTTCCTTGCACACTGATCTTCAGGCAGGCTTTACTTTTTAAAGCACAAATAAAATAACACTATAGCAGAGAAAGAGCTAACTCCTCCCAGAAACAGAATGCTGCCAACCAGAGAAGCTCAGCCAAGCCAAGTGTCCAAGGGATCTCACAGGGCTTAGTCGCTTAGATATGGCTGTCTTCTGTAGTGCTCCGGAAGTAGAATTGATACCACATAACTCAGCACCTTTACCTAACTCACATCACCAGGCCATTGGTGTGGCATCCCTCCTTTAAGATAAGCAATGGGACTCTTATCTGGCAACTCATTTCAAAGGCTTAGTGTCTTAGAGTTTTATGTTATGGCAACTCATGAACACAAGACATATACTGTTCCACTTACTAGACCTAGAACCCTAGCCTAATAGGGCCTTTCCCACTATATAGCAGTTGAAAAACCTACAAGCATTTAAGAGTTCCTTTTAAGACCATGGAAGAACTGAAAAGAAACAAATACATACATACATACATACTATATATATATGCTTGTCCAGGGAAGTGAACAGAAAAAGCCTTGAAACTTTGATGTGGGATTCCCTTCTGTATGCTATGAATATGCTTTATTACCATTGGTTAGTAAAGAAGCTTCTTTGGCCAATGGCATAGCAGAGCAAAGCCAGGCAGAAAATCTGAACAGAGATGTAGATAATGAGTAGGCAGAGTCAGAGAGATGCCATGTAGCTGCCAACGGAGAAAGATGCCAGAACGGAACCTTACCCAGTAAGACAAAGTCTTGTAGTGATACACAGATTAATAGAAATGGGTAAAGATGTAAGAATTAGTTAATAAGAAGCCTAAGCTAATAGGCCAAACAATGTTGTAATTAATATAGTTTCTGTGTGATTATTCGGGCTGGGCAGCAGGGAAACCAACAGGCAGCCTCTGCTTACACAACTTGGGAACAATTGTCAGTCCTGGTGTGTTTGTCTCCTCCTCACTGAAAGTAGGTCCCTTAAAATCAAATTGACTAGAATGTGTATTAAATATTTGGTCTTAAACAAATTACTAATATCTGTGGAATGAGAATCACATTAGCATTTATTTCCTCTCTTCCAGTATCTATATAAAGCAGGTTTTGATCTGCAGCCTTTTGCTGTATTTAGCCACACTGTGAGTATTACATCTTCCAATGAGTTCTCTGTCCCTCCTGCAAGTTACAAATCTGCATGTATTGTTAGGAAATCCAATTTTGTCAGAAGTCAAGGTGGTCTTGGCAATTTTCTCACCTCTGCAATCATTTTCAGTAGAAAGTGGCTGGTTTTATAGTAAAACAATGATGGAATTATATGATCCCACAGGAGTACCAAGAAAAGTAATTCACAATACATGTAAAATGTTCTGTACACTTGGTTGATAAAAGTGGATACTCCATGATGACTTATGTTAAGAAAGAAGAGTGTGCTAAAAATTGGATTAATTATGAGCAACGACTCAATACAATGTTCTTCTGAACAGTGGTACCTAACAGACACTGACTAATCCATTCTTTTAATCCTAGGTGGATGTGTCCGTTGGAAGTGGAACAAATTGGGAGCCCAGATTTACTGTTACCTTGTCAGGCCACCATGGCCTTCCAGCTCCATTCCCTGTGCATCTCTTCCCCTTCCAGTTGATTCCCTTTTTGGTTTACTCAGTGAGCATGTGGGCAGACACAACCTCAGAAAGATCCACTTCCGACAAGTGAAAATGAGCTTATTACTGTTTGTCCATTATGTAGAATTAAATCAAGGTGTTGAGACTTTTCATGTGGTCATTTTTCTGAGCTTCATCATTTGGTAGAACCCATGCATGTTTCACCAAATCCCCCTGGAGAGTGGAATCTAAGAAGACCATGATTCAGAGATGTCTGGCTACAGTTGATCCACTCAGAAGACAAATTTCTGGCTCCACGTGTGCCTCCTAGCTTAGCATCCTGCTTGATTTTATTCTTATAAGGGGTCAACTTCGGTAGGAATTTAGCTGGCAGGTGAAGCGCACCAACTATCTGATTTTGCCAAGTGCTATTGGCACACAGCTGCACACATTCCTTGAGGACTGTCTATAGCTGCTTTGGGGCTGTGACTACAAACTTGACCTTGTGACCCATAAAACCTATGCCATTTAAACCTGAGCCCCTGTAGGAAACATTTGCTGACCCCACTTAAGACCTCACCCTGCCTCCCCTCTGCTGTTCCCTGCACTCTCTCTGGTCTTCTGATTGTTACTAGAACACATCAAGACCTCTCCTGTTCAGGGCTTCCCACAGGAACTTTGCTCTGCCTGAATAGTACCACCTTTCTTTAGCATCCACACTTCCCATTGTGTCCTAGTTGTTCCCCACCTGAGGGGCTCCTCACCCCAATTCTAGTTCCTTCTCACACATAAAGTTATTACTTTGTGCATCACCCACCGTTTTCCTTCACAGCACGGATCTCACTTGGATATTCTTTTTACTTCTTTACTCTCTTGTCTGTGAGTTATGTGAGCAAGGGACAATGCCTATCTTATTTACCACTCTATCCCCAAAGCCTGGCACATAATAAGGCTCAACAATTAATTGCTGGATAAATAAATGAACAAAGAAGTGGCAAATTTGTATGTATAATGACCTTCTTTTATTTTGCAGTTTGGATGTTCTCCTTAGCTGTAACGATTTGCTTTGAGAATGCTTGGTGTATTTTCTCCCCTTTGTTCCAAATTATCAAGGTCATGCTGTATTTAAATTTTTTTCTCTCTCCTGTGTGTTAATTTCTCTCCCAGCTTGATGCCATTTGCAAACTTAATGAACACTGTTTGGTTATTTATGGTGTTAGGAACAGAATGGAGAAGACATGTTGCCTGACTGCTCTATTCCATGTGGGCCATTCCAGCAACAGGGGCATTGCATCTTCACAGAGCAGGCATCAGCTCATTCCTGAAGGAGGCACTGGAAATAGCCAATTAGAATATTAATGGATCCCTTGTAAATTGCATCAAGTCTGTTTCAGGGATAGTTGTATGTTGATGCCAGTATATATTTTGATTTCTAGAAAAGCTTTCTCCATAAATCAAAATCGATTTCACTTATAAAGTACTCTCTCATTACAAAACAATTTACTTTAAAAACTGTAGTAAATGCCTCTTCAGAGGAAAATGAGCAGCCGCAGAGAAGATGAAAACCCATATGAGTATGCCAATCACGGCCCCGTTAAACTATGGCTCTGTTTGCAGCTGTGTCTGAGCTGACCCGGAACAAAGGCCATGGTAGGCAGCTCCTTGCCCTCCACTTCATCAGGCCAGTCCGTAGGCAACCCACAGCCCCCTAAGCCTTCTCAACAGTATGCACAGGGAAGAGAACTTACAGCGGCAGGGAGGACCCCAGGTTTCAGAATGCGGCTCCCAACTGGCAGCATAAGTACTGGAAAGTACTTACAAATGCAGACACCAGTATAGTCATGCTAATGTGGCAGAGGAAGCTCTTGGGCCTCAACCCTAGACAGAGAACTACAGAGGGTGAACAAATAGTAGAGCTGGAGAAACGATCTTTCCCAGGGAAGAGCGCGCTGGTTGGTTATCCAATACCAAATGGTCAACCTTGAAAACATAAATATAAGTAACAGCTGGGCTGTGGTGGCGCACGCCTTTAATCCTAGCACTCAGAAGGCAGAGGCAGGTGGATCCCTGTGAATTCGAGGCCAGCCTGGTCTACAAGTTCCAGGACAGGCTTGATAGCTACAGCAAAACCCTGTCTCAAAAAACCAAAATAAATAAATAAATATGTGACATTATATGTGTAATGTTTTCTGGCACTTTAAGAGAAAAGCCACGCCCACTCCCTCCCCCATCCGCTGAGGCAGGCTGATCTTCAGCTTCCGGCCTGAGAACTCTCTTTTCCATCTTCCTCTCGGAGAAGCAGCTTCTGTCTCTCTCCCCACTTCTCCCCTCCCCCCACTTCTGTCTGTCTCTCCTCTATCTCCTCTCTTTCTCCTTCTCTCTCTCTCTGTCTCTCCTCTTCTTCTCCCCTTCCCCCTTTCCCCTCCATAACCCTAATAAATGTTCAACTTTACTCTGCATGGTGTGCCTATCCATGTCTCTGGCTCCTGCCTGCCAGCCACGTGTCTCCCTGCCTGGGACCAGCCACCACTCGGGGACTGGCAGCCATCTCTACCTGGGACTGGCTGCTCTCAGGGCCTGCTGCCTGCTACCACTGCTTGGGAACCTACAGTGTTTCTGGTTTCTGCTGCCTACTGCTGTCGGGGATCCTGCAGCATTTTTAATTATTTCACAACAATATGTACTGAACAGGTCGTGTGTGTGTGTGTGTGTGTGTATGTGTGTGTGTCTGTATGTATGTATATCTAATCTATGCACATATACATATTTATGTGTTATGTGACAAAAACTTTTTCTGTGAGATGCAATACTGTCTACTCACTCCTAATATGGGGCCCAGAACAGACCAAAGTATGGATACCACTAAAGTCCAATTTGGTGAAGCAATGAGTTTTATTGGGGTTACTTACAGGAGCAGAAATGGCTCAAAGACAGCTGCATCACTAAAACCAAGCCCAGCTCTGCCCAGTCTGAAGAAGCTTCATAGGATTTGAGAGAAACGAGTCTTATAAAAGGCAGTAAGATTTATTTTTAGGAAATTACCACAGAGGGGCTTTGTCACTGGGGAGGAAAGACTGGACTCAACTCTGAACACAAGCACGAGTGGAAATTGAAAGCTGAGGAGTTGGGTGGAGGTCAGAGAAATCTGAGAAGGCAAGGTTTGAACTAACTGGATGGAACAAGGCTCCGCAAAGCCAGGCTGGAGTGGCAGGACATCTCCTATTGGGGCAATGGAAGCTGGGGACCCAGACCAGATATGGAGGAGGATCAGAAACCAAGCTTTGAACTGAACTGGTCTGGCACAATTCTAACTAAAACAATCAATGTGAAGATAAGCACAGAAGCCTGAAAGTCAGGGCAGCTTTGAGAAATTCCCGGAGAGCCGGACTACAGTTCTGTGAAGGACAGACTCTCTGTCAGGTGGAAGGGGATAGGAAGTATGTTTTAACAAACTGTTCCACCGGATCTGACTCAGTAGAATCCTGAAGAAGGAAAAATGGTCCCAGCTGGTGTTTTAACTCACCAAGTAATGCACAGCTCGCTTAGAGTCTGGAGTGAAGTTTTACCAACATTGCCCATTCTCTCCTGCGGCTAACTGATTGCTTCTGGGAAGATCCTTGGGGTCAATGTATTTCTCATGTGTTTTCGGTAGGTTATGCACACCTTCCTTCATGCCGACACCTGGGCCAGGGTGCTCTTTTCCGTAGTCAGCATGGCATACTTGCTACAGCGGTGACTTTTCTCGCTCCATTGCAACTGACCTGGGATTTCCCGTGTCAGTTGGTGGAAATGGAAGTGCAATATTGACAACTGAACAATATCAAACACGTTTGTGCCTTTCAATCCAGACAGGTTCTACTATTCAGTAATAGTTAAGTAAAAAGTGTAAATTGTAGAGGAATCTGAAATCCTATCAACAAAATTCTAGCCTAAACCAGATGCTTCTTACATACCTAGCACTCCGACAGATGCCGTTAGCAAGTGATTCCTTTTCTGTCTTTCGCCTCCCGAGTCTGCAGAACGCGCTCTGACTGACAAGGCTGAAGGCTGTTTGAGCAGGAATGCAATCAGTGGATGTGCAATGAGGGAGGCATGGGATGAGATAAGGAATAAAAGATAAAAGAGAAGCCAACTGGGAAGTCAGGAAGTTTTAGGTTAGCTGCTGAAATCTAAAAGAGGACTTTACTATATTTACAGGTGTGTGCAACTCTGTGATGAAGAGCTAACCCTTGGCTGAAGGCTGTCGGCACAGACTGTGCAGAGCCAAAACAATCCTATTTGTGGAGCTCAGAGGTTCTGCAAATGGGGGAGCTTCCAGGGTGAGGCCTCAGCCTGAAAGACAGTAAGAGAAGATTCCAGCTAGGGTACCAGAGTCTGTCAGAGCCAAAAACAATAAAACAAAACCAAACCCCCAAAACCCACGAGAATGGCCACCATACCTTGAACTACTTTTCTTCATGACATGTATAAGAGTTACGTGACCAAGGTAATAGAGCACAATTTTCCCAAAGACTTTTTTAAAGGCCAGAAATGATATCTGAATTTAAGGGTGCTATTCCTATTAAAATGAAGTCTCTGGACTTTTCCAGCAATTGTGCTTCAAAGATAAATATCTGAAACTTTAGAGGTCAGTGATGTTTAAGATCCAGCTGGTACAGTGGAAAAGGGAGTTCAGAGAAATCCCAGGGTATATTATCAGAGGGAAGCAGGGTGTTTGCTCATTGTGGGAAGAAGGAAAGGCACTGCCAACTTCAAACAAGACATCTGCCTCCGTATAATCAGGCAAGGAAGGGGCAGGGCAGCTCACCTAAGCATGAAGGTCGGTGGCAACTGTCGACCCTGCCTCACCTTGTGCCTCTCACTCCCCTCCGCTCTGTGTAAGGAACATTCAGTGATGAGAAGGTTGCTGGGAAGAATGTCGGTGGCGGGGGACAGCAAATGTCCTGGAACATCTATTCTTCGTTTAAAAAAAGTTTCACAAATTCTAAGGGTGGAGAAAGAGGGAAGAAGAAAATGGGAGAACAATTTGAAGATGAAGTGGCGTCTTGTATGATGAACCCAGAGATGTTCGACTGTGAAGAGCTAGAATACTTATCTGGGTGGTGATGGTCTACAGCAGCTGGAATTTTGTTTTGTTATGTTTATTTAAAAAATAGATTATGTGGTCCATGCTCTTGGAAAGAAGTGATATTTGGTAGATACTCAAATGTGGCAGGTGTTTATTTTGTGCTATGGCTGGGATAATTTGTCATGTGAAATGGCCCTGAAATATAAGGAAAATGGCCTTGATTAAACTTTTAAACCAAATATTTGGGACTTGAACAATTAGTAGAACAGCACCTGGTATTTTGCAGATGGCATTTCAAGAAAATGGATAGTCATGGGCTCATTGACATTTATTGAACTCTCTTACCCCATTGCAAACAGTAGCATAACCTCTCTCTGTTGATTGAAAAATGAAGGAAGAAGGAGGGTAAATTGTCTGCCCTGAACCAGAGGCTCAGTGGCCTGGTCAGATGAGAACACAGTCTGACCTTTGAGGCATTGCCACAGCCTTCCGTCAAATGCCAAACCCTGTTTGTCGCGATTAATGCTGGAGAAAGTCTGTGACTTTAGGGTGTGATGTTGCTTCCATAAATACTATTTACCCATAATTTATTCAAGGCTGATAGATTGTGCACAGTTGTAACTGGGAATAAAACTGTAGGACCTGACCATGCTGGAGTGATTTGTGCTGCATTCTTGTGTGGGAAGAAGGAATAAGCACAGGCGAGTTTGTTGGTAGAGGACATTTCATGTGGAAATCGTAGCTAATTCTTTGAACTTCTAGACATGAGATTTCCAGTCCTCTCTATGTCTTCTAGTATGGGAGGGAGCTTGAGGACATGGACATGGGAAGAACAGGCAAAAAGCAGGCCAGCTTACCAAGAGAACTGATGTGTCATTTGTAGTGGGAATGATATTATATTATGAGGATTTGAGAGAGAACCTGGCATGCAGACTTTCTGCCTATGCGAATCTTTCCCCATGCATTTGAACATTACACCAAAGCCTTTACAGTGAAGACCTTTACTGTTTTTCTCCTATCCATCTATGGAGAAAACCTGTATGCATTAGCACCTCAATGGTAATTTTATCTTACTGTAACACGGAAAGGCATCTATTGGTAAAACAGTTTCCAGGGGTGTTCTGTCAGAACAATGAAGACCATCTGTGCTGGCTTCTTTCTTCCCTCTTTTGTTCTGGAAAATTGCACTGCTTCGGATTCTCTAACTCTGAGGGAGAAAAGCAATTTTGTAAACGGTGCACTCAAATGCTCCAATGACGTTATAACTGATAAAGGTGCCAAGATGAAGATGCTGCCCTGAAAAATGGGGTGCATCAAAGAAAACTGATTCGTAATTGTAAAAATGCAAACAAGGTGAAATGAAGTGGTGTGTGCATCTGGGCCACTTGCATGTTTATCCACAGCCTGAGGGGACCCCCAGCTTGTTAGAAGTGCTTGGGAATACGAATGTGTCAACCGCTTTTATAATGTCAAGCTACTCAGAGGTTCAGTTTCCTTTTAAACTTCAAGCGTTAATTCTTACTTAGCTCTATTCCATCTTCCTTGGTAAGATGAACTCTCATTTTAACTCCTTGGGCTTTTTTTCTTGTGTCTCTTTTCGCAGGGAACAAGGTCTGAGCTGAGTCTTAAAGCTGTATGTACTGTTGATTTAAAACCAACTCGATAGAGATCTTTAATATAAAATTCGTACCACTTTTCCAGATAATACTGCCAAGCAGGATCTGGGCCTGGCTTATGTGCCCCTTTATCTCAGTTCTCCCTGACAGGGACAGCGATTATCTCCCTGGTCAGCTGAGCAACTGCTTTTGCTGGGGCATCTTCACAGGTGTGACTCATAGGCCAGGAGTGCCCTTTTCCTCTTTCTGCCAAGCCGTTGCCTTTTTCTCAATGCAGCAAATTAAATCACTTCTCTAAGATTATCTAGCACAGCTTCCCAAATGATTACCACACAAGAATGCCTTTTCCAGTAGCCATGGAAATGAGATATCTACAAATCTTCCCATGACATAATGCCTAGCAGTTTTAGATGGACATCTTTTTAAACCTCTTTACATGTGTAGATGAGATCACAAAACATCTCTTGGGACAGAGTGAATAAATAGCCAAATCTGACGCTCTAGAAGCTATAACTAGTTTGTGTGATTTGGGGGAGGGGATATGAATGTGGGCAGGACTACTAAGTAAGGGTTTAGATTGAAATCACATGACAGAGACAGATGACAAGACTGGTGCCTGTTCGAGGCAGGGATTAGACCTTCAGCATATGTATAAAGCTCAGGCTCTTGCAAAGTAACATTCAGTAAAAGAGCGACTAGAGAATGAACCTGCTCACCCACACAGGCTGAGATTTTCTAGCTAAGCGAGGCTGCTGTTGGCCAATGTTTCTGTTAGAGTCTCTAATATAGTAGTAGGCTTGCCATCCGATGGGTTTATGGCTCAAATACATCATATTCAGTATAATACATAAACCCATACTTTGAGAATCAACATGAGACATGGTCGCAGCCCAGCAAAATTTGTGGGCAATTGAGAAACACACAGGCCAGGGTAAAGAGATTTCCCACGGAGTTAAACACCCTGAAGAAGAGATCA
>JAQHUG010000042.1:8092335-8119624 GCA_028555095.1 Dicrostonyx torquatus | reverse complement strand
TTTGGAAGAGCAGGCAATGCTCTTAACCTCTGAGCCATCTCTCCAGCCCAATAACTTCTTAAATAATAGAAATAAATGGTATATCTCTTCAAAGGAAATATATGGGCCCCAGGGCCCCAAAGAGTAGATATTTCCAGTTTGGCTTTAGAATAAAATTGCCTATAATACCTTCAAATGCAGCCAATATCTTGGTATATAGCTTTTGACATAGGCCATCAACAATCAGAGAAAAAAATCATTGATTTTCACAGCCAGAAATTATCTATTGTTCTAATTCCTAACTAAAGCTAGATTTCCAATTTGCTCTATCCTTCAAAGTGATAAAAATCCCATTCCTTCACCCATTGTTCTTTCCACAAAATTATTATTATAAATTAAAACTAATTTTTATTTCTTATGAAAAGTGCCTCTTGGCTTTATTAAATTTTATTTAGTTGTCAGTATACTTATTTATTTTAGCATAAAATGGATCAAAAGAGCAGTTATATTATACATCTTAATACAATTAAACATAAAATTAAATTTTTATTGCAAATTCATCACTTGGTGTGCGTTAGTACGGCTCCATTTAATTAGTTTATGTACACAAATGTTGCCAGAGAAACAAGATTCAGCGGTAATTATCCTTCTGGCTTTTTAAAAATGCTGTTAATTCTGAGGACACTTTTCACACAGTAAGTATATGGGGGTGGAGGCTGTCCCTGGTGAAATGATGTCCTTTACTCCTTGGAGGATGGTTTCCAAGAGGGGAGGCAGCTAATCGCTCTTAACATTGTGGTGAGATATAGGGACCATAAGCTTCCCATGGTAACAATTTTACAAAAGATTTATTCTATTTTTAAATCATATGCATAGATGTATTCTGTGGGTGGGTATGTGCATGCTTGTACAGTGTGCAAGAAGGCCCAAGGGTTCAGACACGCAGAGCTGCAGTCACCGGCAGATGTGAGCCACCTGACCTGGGTCCTGGGAATTTGACTTGAGTCCTCCCGAAGGGCAGTCCATGCTCTTAATCACCGAGCCACCTCTCCAGGTCCCTCATTTTAACCATTTGTAGGTATACAGTTCAGTGGCATCAATAGAAATATGCAGAACATAAACTTTCCATTGTAGCTGTTTTCAGCGCACAGTTTAATGTCAGCAAGGACTTCCATGCTGTGCAACCATCACTGCCATTCATAGTGAAAACTTTCCATCTTCCAAAAGTAACACCATGTATCCATTAAAATCTAATTCCTTCCTCCACATCCCAGTCCCTAAAACCCACCATTGTGTTTTCTATTTCTGTGATCTGACTACTCCAGACACCTCACATAAGTACACTCATGTAATAATGACTACTTTGTGACCAGCTTATTCCACTTAGCATGATGTCTTCTGAATAATATAATCTATGTTGTAGCATGTGCCAATATTTCTTTCCTTTTAAAGACTAAATATTAGTGCACTGTGTGTGTGTATGTGTAAAATGGAGGGACTTTTGTTTGTTTGTTTTATTCTTTGCTCTTTGGGGTCTGCTACCCAGCTCCCAAATAATCACATGGAGACATATTTTTTCTTACAAATGCCCAGTCTTAGTATATATTTTTTCTTGCTAACTTTTCTTAACTTAAATTACCCCTTCTACATTTTTGTCTCTGGGCTTTTACCTTTCTCTATTTCTGTATATCTTTTCTTTCCTTCGTATTCCATGTCTGGCTGTGTAGTTGGGTGGCTGGCTCCCAGAATCCTCTTCTCCTTTTCTCATGTCTCCCTCTTCTCCTTTTTATTGTCTGCCAGGCAACCCTGCCTACCCCTCCTTGTCTAGTTATTGGTTGTTCAGCTCTTGATTAGACCAATCAGGTGTTTTAGACAGGCAAAGTAATACAGCTTCACAGAGTTAAATGCAACATAAAAGAATTCATCATTAAACAAATGTTCCATGGCATGAACATAAACAAATGTAATACATCTTAAACTAATATTCTACAACAGTATGTCTGTATATGTATATATAGGTATGTATATACACACATACACATATATATATTCACATTGTGAATACTTTAATTTGTCTTTAATAGAATAAATTAGTTACTCAACTCCAAACTACTGCTTCTTATTTGATGTCCACCCAAGTGAGTTTCCTTGTGTCCCCAGAGGGAAATTTGCAAAGCAGCATGCAAGCATGATTCTTACCATCTAAAAACAAGTTATCAAAAATTTCTAACTCCTATTTTCTCTTATTTTATGTTGTGTGTTTAATATTTATGAATTATATGTGGGAAACAAAATTAAATGGCCATGCATTTAAATGCTAGATTATAACATTAATGGATAGTTGAGCAAAGTCCACCATCCCCCAAATGATGGGAGAATTTCACATAGCTAAGAATTCCCCTGGCCAGGAACACTTGGTTTACTAAGGAACTTTTCACATTTCCAGGCCAGGCAGAACTACATATTAAACAAATAAAATACACATTTATAAATTCATAGTTCTATAGGCTAAAAGTCTAGGAAGGTTTAGCCAGTTCCTATGTCTAAGGTCTCATGGACTGTGATCAGGGAGTTGGTAGGACTAATGTTACCTGGATGTTGTGTGAAATAAACCACTGGAAGAGTCTAATTCACTGCAGATGTGACACAGATGTGTCAACCAGGGATTATTTTATGATCCTAGGGGCTATTTTCATTCCTTTCTCATGGTTCTCTCCATCTTTTAATTGGCAACGGTGCATCGGATCCTAGCTGTGTTTAAATGTACATATTCTACTTGTCTGCTGTTGGTTGGAGAAAGTGTCTAGCCCAGCTTTTGAGGGCTTGTATGCTTCCTTCAGCCCCCTCCACCAGGTCAGTTTCTACCTTAAGATCAACTATGCAATAAAACATAGAACCTAGGAATGATGGCTAATCACATGCCTAGGCATGGGGGATTGGAGCAGAAAGTTCCACATGCTGTACCTTTATAGACTCATTCTCTTCAACCAGTTCCCATCCCTGGGTAGTACACAACAGACCCACAAAAGTTTCCAAAGCTATTAGAGCCCCAACTTAAAGCTGAGGGGTCTGCTGATGTGGTGGGTAGTGGGGAACCACTCCAGGTTTGTGAGCCCTGGAGTAGGACCCTTAGAGGCAGTCTTCTGACCAGGATTACTGAAGTCTCTTCCTTCTTACAGCCGAGGCAGGTTTATGTGACACCAGATAAACAGATGCATAAATTAGGTATACTAACCAAACTCTGATCAATAACAAATCATAAAGAAATATATTTTAATACAATTTATTGATATACATAATACTTTACTACTTATTAAGGACAAAAGCAAACATGCATACTATGCTGGTTAGTTTTGTCAATCTGACACAAACTATTGTCACCTGGGAAGAGAGAACCTCAGCTGAAGAACTATCTAATTAACTAACTGATTAAAATAAATTAATTTTAATTAAATTTAAATTTTTAATTACATTAGATAATCAAAATTAATAGGTTTTTAATAACTTGTTTTTAGATGACAGGTCTTCTTTAGAATAGCCTTCTGAGACTCCAGTCTTCGGACGATCGGCCTGAGATCATGTCTGTGGGACATTTTCTTATTTGTTAATTGATATAGGAGAGCCCAGGCCGTTGTGGGTGGCGTCACCCCTAGGCAGCGGTGACGCCACTCACAAGGAGCAAGCCAGTAGGTAGCATTCCTCCATGGCCTCTGCTTCAGTTCCTGCCTCCAGGTTCCCTTCTCGAGCTCCCGCTCTGGCTTCCCTTGACTATGGACTATGACGTGAAAGTGTGGGTGTGAAAACCAGTTAAACCCTTTCTCCCACCAAGTCAGCGTCCTCTCACAGCAACGGGCAGCAAGCTAGAGCACATGCTAATGAGGTGGGTGGGTTTATCAATTAGATGGTGTATGTGGCTGAGGTGGGAAAAAGTGATTAAGAATTGCTAATTGCTATAGGACTTATAGGATGAATGAAAACATTTTAGAAGATAACGGCAGAAATAATTGGGTTGTACATTTTTTAAAATGAGATTTAAAAAATGTGGGTGATATCTAAACAATGCTTGTTAAAATAAAAAAAGAGTGGGTAGCGTTGGCGAGGGCAGCAGGATATACTAACTGACTGCTGCTTGGGTTCAGTGGTGATGGCAGTGAAAAAGAAATAAACGGGATTCACACCTAATTTACTGTGTGACAGCACCAGCGGCAGGGGGAGTGGTGGAAGCTCAGTGTGCTCTACTCTGGCCCAGCTCAGAGCATGTCTGAGAATGTAGGAGCGAGAGCCTGGCAGGCAGCGTTGGAGAGGGTTAGTGTAACATTTGGGGTTGGAGATGTGAGTGGAAGGGAAAAGAACAGAAATGGGGTGGCTAAAAGGCCCTGAGGGCCCTTGCTTAAAATAAGAACTTTGACATGGCTCTTCCTAAATACCTGTAACCAGCAGTCGCTTTTGTATCCCGGCGACCACCAGCACATGCCATTTCCTAAACAGTGTCCCAAGTCACCATTATTCTTTTTTGATCATCTGTTTACCAAGTGTAAACAAATGATCGCGGATTATTTAGTGTGTGTATATATGTTTAATTTATAAAATTGAAGTCCATCTGAAAATGAGACGCAGTCAGTCTCGTCAGGGGCAAGAAAACTTTCTGTCAGTCTTGATTGTCACTTGAGCTAAGTTCTTCAGGGCTTTGTGCGTCGGACAAGGGTGGGACTGATGTTTCCGCCTCCTGCCTGCTGTCTGCTGTTCTCGGTGATGGCTCCGACTTCTGCAGCACTCAGGGAGGACTATCATTCTGGAGACCTTGTTTCTGTTAAGCACTTTTCATATCTCCGTGGCCTTTCTCATATAATCTGTACAGCTTCATTTGCCCAAGAAACTGTAGCAAAGGCTTACTACATTCCCGATATTTAAAATGAAGCCTGCCTGTCATCCACTCTGAGATAACTGTTTTCCTCACTCCCTTTTCCAAAAGGAAGTTACAGGGCTGGAGATTATGCTCAGTGGTAGAGTGCAGTTCTTTTCTTTTCTATTCTTTTCTTTTTTTTCCTCTTTGGGGACCTGCCACCCAGTTCCCAAATAAATCACACAAAGGCTTATTTTACTTATGAATGCCCAGCCCTAGCTTGGCTTAATTCTAGTCAGTGTTTTTAACTTAATTTATCTTATCTACCTTTTGCCTCTGGGATTTTATTTTTCTCTTTTCAATATACCTTTCTTTACTTCTTTCTCTGTGGCTTGCTGTGTAGGTGGCCCCTGATATCCTTTCTTCTCTCACTCCTGGATCTGCTCCTCCCAGATCTTCCCTCCTATTTATTCTGACTGCCAGCCCCACCTAACCTTTCTCCTGCCTCGCCACTGGCTGTTCAGCTCTTTACTAGACCAATCAGGTGTTCTAGACAGGCAAAGTCACACAGCTTCACAGAGTTAAACAAATGCAACATAAAAGGGTGTAACACATCTTTGCATCATTAAACAAATGTTCCACAGCAGACACAAATGTAATACATCTTCAGATAATTTCCCGCAACAGAAGAGCACCTGCCGAGGAGGTCAGAGGCTCTGTATTCCACCTTCAGTACTGCAGCAACCCAAAGTACAAACAATCAGATGTAGCTTGTCCTGTGTGATCTGTGTTCCAGTGAATAAAGGTCACTGGAAAAGGCAGACCTAAACAAAAGCCTGGTGTGTTTGCATGGATGTGCTTAGGTCAGGGAATATTTCTTTACACAGAGTAAGGAGCCCTCGTGGCCTGTCATCATCTGACTTGGGAATTTTTTTCCTTGTTCATAGTAAGCTTTGTTCAGTTTAAAGAATGTGTATAATATGAGACCTGGCCAACCTACAGTTTTCTCTGTCCCTTGTGACAAAGGCATGAGGATCCTCAGAACACGTACCTATGTTGTTATGGAGCAAAGCCTCTGGTGAAGCCAGGCCTGCCCTGCGTCTGTATGTGAGAAAAGTGCTCTTCTGTCCAGTGCCCGTGAGCTGTGTATTTCTTGATGACCCTGGCCTGGAAATCATGTATTATGGTAGTGACATCATGGAAGTACTAGTCGAGGGCATAATTAAATTTTTTTATTATTGTCTCTGTAGTGGAAACAAATGTCATTTGCTTGACAAGGACCAAACCTCATTTCTCTAAAGATTCTGCAGACCAACTGCTCCAATTATCAGTTTAATGTCACACCTCTAAAAGCTAAAATCCAAGATATGATAGTATTAATTTAGAATATTGATAAGCAAAATAAAATTACCTGTAATCCAGTCATAAGACAATCTCTGGTAAGATTTTAGGAGTCATATGTTTCCAGATGCTCTTTTCATTCTTAAATAGATCTTATTTTAAAAAAAAAGCTCAAAGGCTTACAAGTTTTAAAGATAAAGATGGTAAAGATAATATTGAAACTCTTAAATCTAGGGTCTGCTGTTGACGGTGTGTTTGTTACAGAGGATGCTGAGTAGTGATAAATCAGTATCAAAGTAAATGTGGTACCTCATTTGCATTTCCTCAGAGGTTGCCTGACTTGCTGGCTCCAGAATTACCTCAAGGATGCCATATTATGTTCAGCTGTGTCTCCTTGGGTTCTTCTTGGCCATGGCAGTTTCTAATACTTTCTTTGTTTTTATGGCTTTGACAGGTTTGTAGACTTCTGGTCAGGCATTCTGTAGAATAGTCTTCATTTGGGATTTGTCTTGTTAGACTGTGAGTTTGAGTTTTGGAAGGCAGGACGCACAAATAGGACTCAATTATGGACACTGTGTGTCTTGAGCATTTACTGTACACATGATTCCTTACTGCTGAAGTTCGCAGGGATCACTTGAATGAAGTTGTGATTGTTTGATGTAAAGTGACTCCCCATCCCACCTCTGCACTTGCTGGAAGGAAGTCTCTATGCACAGCCCATGGGGGTGGGGAGACGTACTTACCTCCTTGAAGGCAGAGTATAGACATGATCTGGTCTGTTTGCATAGGAGGTTGTCATATATTCATCCAACTATTTATGTAAGCATATACACATGGATGTGTATTTTATGGTTTTGGTTACATCTAAAACCATTTTATATTTTCTTGCTCACATTGTGCCAATTTGGTTTATGGTAGCTCTTCTATCCTTGCCTTTTGGCTTACCCTAATGAGTTTTTATTATTAAAATTTTTAGTTGACATATAAAATAACAGGCCTTATTATGCCATTTTAATAGCTATCTACCACTATGCTTGCTCATACACACTTACCACTGTCTCCATCCCTCCTTTCCTCTTCTTACAGATCCCCTTTCTCCCCAATAGAACCCCCAAACACACACACACACACACACACACACACACACACACACACACTCCAGGTACGAGGGAATGTGACATTCTGCCTTTCCTCCTCTCTTTTTGTTCCCCTCTCAGCTGTTGCATTTTTGTTGTTTGGGCTTGGTTTTGGTACTTACTTTCTGGTTTTGACACAGCAAGATGTTTTTGGGCTCATCTTCATGGTCCTTGTTCTAGAATCCACGACTTTGCTAAGGGATCTTGATTTATTTATTAGAGACTAATATCAGAATGGAATATCTATGTGTTATGTGTGTTCATTAGCACAGGTATCCATGCTTCTAAGGCCCATCAGCAACATCACAAGGAAATAAATATATATGTATATGCTAACTTGTATATATGAATGAATGACTATGTACATGTTATATATAATATTTATGTAAGTAAGCACATATACCTATTTTATTTTAAATATGAGTTTGTATGGATATATTTGGGGCTTCCTCATGATCATATCTAGCCTCTTACCTTGTTTGTCTGTAGCCTCCCACTTGAACAGTCAGAGTCCTGGCTCACATGTCTACCGCCCACTTACAGAGTGGTTAGTTACAGTGTATGTATACGGCAGGATCAGAATTGTTGGTCCATACTCTCTGGGAAGCATCATTAAGAAGAACATAAAAGTTCTAGAAAGCATATTTTTATTTACTTTTCTTTTACATCCTCATTTCTGAATTTACCTAGTACTGCTAGCCCCCATTCCTTTCGTTGATGTTTTTATATCCATTTGTAAAGTCATTAGATGCTAGTCCACCCAAAGGCCAAGCAGCAGGCTCCTACCTGGAGAGGAATTTTTTATACAACAGGAAAACAGTGGTCTTGGAGGGGGCATACATGGTTTTTAAACAATACTGATTCTCTTCCTAACCCTTTATATCCAGGTTTTAAAAAAATGAGCTGGAACTGTTTCTCAGAGCCTGTTAAATTTAGAGAGCACAATTTTAGAGGGGATAAGTGTTAGCCACGGTGAGCGGTGGGAAGAACTTTCTGTGAATATCTGTGGCAGAGCTTGTTTACCAAGTTCCAGTGAAAAACTTTAGGAAAGAGAAGGCAATGAATCTTGAATCTTGGTGTGGGAAGAGGAAGCAGACAGTCATACTGGTGCAGGGGTGGAGGTCACAAGAGATAAGGCTTGCTTCTGTTTTTGGCTACGGCTGGGAAAAAATAACAGGCCTCAAGGCTTGAACAGAACTCTGGAATAAAGTGCCCCTGTGCTGGTGCAATTAAGGGCTCAAAGTGAAGGTCATGGTTAGCATCCCTCTGTGGGAAGAAGCCTGTATCAGCCATTCTTGGCACAGCTCTATAAAAAGGTGTAATAGAGGGTCTGAAGGGGTAGTTCGGCAGTTAGAAGCTATATTGTTCTCACAGAGAACTCTTGGGTATAGGTCCCAAAACACATGTCAGGGAATCAGCACTGCCAATAACTCTAGTCCCAGGGGCATCCTATGCTTCTGGTCTCGTCAGTCTCCTGTACTCTTGTGTTCATGTCTACATGCACATACACATAGCTAAAAAGAAAGGACACCCTTAGGGGAAAATCTGGAATAGAGTAATGAATGATATAAGCATAACTATAGGCAGAATATTTATGAACAGTACCCATAAACCCATCATAAATACCCACTTATCTAAAGCACTTGATGTATTAATAAAAAGTATATCAGTTACTATTCTCATGGCTATGACAAAATACTCAAAAGCAGAAACAAGGAGAGAAGGCTTTATTCTGTCTCACGGTTTGAGGGTACAGTCTCTCATGGTGGAGAAGGCATGGCCGCAGCAGCATGAGGTGGCTTGTCACATTGCATCTGCAGGCAGGAAGCAGAGAGTGGTGAATTCTGGTGCTCAGCTTACTTTAGTGTTTGTATTCGGTGTGACACCCTAGCCCGTGGAATGGTACCTCTCACCTGGATTAACTGAAGGAGACCATAGGTTGAAAACTCTGAAGCCATGAGCCAAAGTAGACTTTCCCTCCTTTGAAGTTGTTTATCTGGGGTGTTTGTTATCAAGAGAGGGTGCTGACTAACACAATACAATTAATAACTCATAGATGACTTTGGCCACTTCCTCTGAAAGAAGGTGTCCCTACAAACCTCCCCCATGGTTCTTCGGCATTTGGTCAAAATAGAAGCAACCCTCATGTTCCATGTCCTCTTTTCATTTTTATCTGTTTTCTCTCTGGCTCTTCCAATGTTGGTACAGGCAGGGTGATGAAGGAATGGATAACCTCACCTTTATATGGAAAAGTCACTGAGCCGCAAAGGAGTAATTCACTCATTCCTATAACCTACTACTTTGTCATATGAAAATGGCATTTTCTTTTTTTAGTGCTTATCCCAGATGCCTGGGGCCCACTGTTGTTTTTGAATATGATTTGTCCTGTTGAGAGGTAATTCCTTCAGGGAACACATGGATACTCTTTAGCGGAATAAAAAGGCTATATTGCTAGCAGGTGGCTGCAAGGGAAACTTGCCCAAATCATGCAAAGAACAGTGGTTCTTTGTCTTTTATGCATAAAATCTATATCCTGGTCGTCACACTACTGTTAGCAAGAACAGTTAGTGAGAAGTGAAACTACAGAAGCTAAAAGCAAGGATAGCACATTTAGGGATTTTCCAGATCCTGGAATTATGGACTAGGTCAGGTGTTGGGGCCTATGTACTGGGTTCCAAGATCAGAATGGTGCCTCCAACATGTCATCAGTTCTGTGAAGGTCTTGGGGACTGTTGCATCCCTTCAACATCTTATGTTTATAGTATTAAGAGTATAAAAACTTGCTCTGACTATGTTGTCTAAAGTAGGGACTATGGTGTTTAAAGTGATTAGTTTTGATTAGGTCTTTAGGCTGGAGCTCTCAAAATTGAATACCAATGTCTATAACAAGAAGGAGACTGCAGTGTGTGTGTGTGTTCCTGCCTTGGGCCTTGGTGTGACAAAGCACCTAGGTTAGGAAAGAACCCATGAAATGCTGTTTGTGTGGTTTGGCCCTTGAACCTCCAGGACCATGAGCCACAGTAAATCTCTTTCTTAATAAAGTAGTCTGCTCTATGCATTTTCGTATGGTAATGAAAAAAATTAAATGCCACTCCAGCATCAGGAAAGGGACAAATTTTATATATGTTTATCCTGTTGTATGGGAAAAGTTTCATATGTGGAAGAACCTGGATTTAAATATACACACAATATAGGTTAATATATGTGATTAATTAATATCAATTTGTCAACTTGGCAAGCTCTAGAATCATCTAGGATACAAGTCCCTTGATATGCCTGTGAAGAATTATCTAGGTTAGGTCAGCTGTCAAAACTGAGAGGAATTCCCTAGGGATAACAGAGATAAGAAGACACAACTCAATTGTGGACGGCAGTATTCCCTAGGCTGAGTAAAGAGGAGAAAGAAACTGAACACATCGCTTACTGAGTGTTCATCCCTTTCTTCTTGTTGACTTTGGATACCGTGTGACCAGCTGCCTCAAGCTCCTGCTGCCATGACTTCCCCACCATGATGGACTGTACCTTTGAGCTGTGAGCCAAAATAAACATTTCCCATTTCCTTCTTTACATTGCTTTTGCCAGTTATTCTGTCATGGCAATGAAATACTAAGCAAAGATTTATGTTCTCTGAAGATTCCTCTTAGACTATAGCATGAAATATAAACATATAAAAACATAAAATAATTTTAGACAGATGAATATTTATAATCAGATTTATTTTCTACCTATGATACAGGGTATCTCCTGGAGTTTTGGTTGTCTTGGAGCTTGCTTTATAGACCAAGCTAGTCTTGAAGTCAGGGATCTGCCTGCCTCTGCCTCTAAATGCTGGGATTAAGAAAGCATGCACCGTGATGCCTGGAAAGATTTAAATATTTTAAGGCACTAAACTAAATCAGGCTATAGAGATGGCTTAGTGGTGAAGAGCGTGTAGCTCCTGCAGAAGACCAGAGTTCACATCACAGCATCCTCCCCAGGTAGCTCTAGGCTACCTGTGGCTCCATCTTCAGGGGCTCTGATACCTTTTAGCCACAGCAGGCACTATAGTCCTGTGCAAAAATCTACATGTAGACACATACATAAGCACATAATTAATGATAACAATAAATTATTTTTAATATGTATTTTTTTATTTGAGAATTTAAATGTGAGTATGTGTTTGCATCATTTCTACCCTTCTACTTTTCTCCTTTCCTCCCAACCATCTCCTCTCAAATTCATGTCCTCTTCATATGAGGATGGGACCTTAGATGAAGAAACATGCTCATTTGTCCCTTTCTTGCTCTTTAGTTTGAAGGCACAAGATCATGTCTCTCTGCAAACCAGTAAAGGGATCCTCATTAGATAATGGATCTACTTGTGCCCTGATCTTGAACTTCCCAGCCTTTACAGTTGTGGGCAATAAATGTCTGTTGTGAAGCCAGCCAGTCGCTGGCACTTTGTTAATGCAACATAAGCGGATGAATACAATACACATAAAGGGGCATTCGGAGGTTGTCTGGAAACAAGGCTTGACTGGGTATAGTGAGCACAATGCATAAGTTCTCTAATCACTGTGTCCAGTGAGAAACATGGGACTGAGGAATCTGTGGAAGCAGCAGGATTGATACCTTGTCTTTGTGACTTCCATTGAAATTAAATATGAATGGGTTTATCCTATCATCATAAGGATGGAGAACAATGGATTCTGGCTTCATAAAGAGGTCATGCAGATGTTGTAGGTACAAGTAAGTTGTGATGTGAGATTAAAGATATGTTAACATATGAGTCTATGGAGAGGGTACGATGTCCTTGTATTCACAGATAAGCACTGGGGAAGCCAGGAATATTAAGCATTTGGGGTGTGTCCTCAACAGAGGAAATAAAATACCTACATTCCACCAAGAACACTGGGAGTGAATGTTGTTAGGTGACCTTTCTCTATCTGTAGAGCCAGATGTCACCCCAAAGTTCCAGGTTAATTATCCCAGATTCTCCTACTTTAGACCTTTATCTTTATCTTCCAGTTAATAGAACCCATGCTTAGGGGAGACGTCACAGGTACTATATAGCCTGCTGACCTCTATGCTAGCTCAGTCAGAGACCACACTAGATCCTAGGCTTTTAAGCTCCAGAACTCATCTTCATGGTCACATGTACTTTGTAAAAGAGTTTCTATGTAGTCACAGTCACACTTTAAGCTTTATTGTACACGGGATTGGAATTATTGTTGCCTGAAAACCATTCTCCCCTCCCAATTCTATTGTGCTTAAATATGTTTACAATAAACTACCTGGCATCAGACTACTGAAGTTCGATTCAGCCTGGCTGACTAAACCAAGTTTTGATTATTATCTCTTCATGGATTGTTTTTGGTGCTGATCATGAAGCCTGTAGGGACTCCCACAAGTCTATCCCTCTCTAGCTGGGAATAATGTTACTTAACAGAGGCACTTCTAACTTCAGAGGACTCAGGGTACCTTTCAGGTACCAGGAAAAGAAACATTATACTTCACTGTAGTTGGTGTAGAAGAGGGTAGGAGAGTTAGGACAGGGTAGATGATGGTTCAGGACCACTGAGGCCAGCAGAAGTGATGATTGATGTGCTACTGTGTGATTAATTGATGTCACAGTTACTTGCTATCCACAGATCTTGCAATTAGTCTTTGTCTGTTGACCTTGGCATACACCTGTCTCTGAGCATCTCTGAGTCCTTCCTGTCTACTTTCTTCCTGCTGATGGATCATCAGTATTCTTCTGTAGTCATGGTGATAGTGACGGGTCAGGGCATGGCAGGAGAGGTCTTTTCTTTGGTTTGAAGAACCATTTGCAAATTTGAGTCGAAAGCTGATCCACTAACTTTTGGTACTTCCTCTGTCACACTGCTAAATGTTCACTATTTCAGAATAGTGCAGAGGCACTTCTGTCTGACTATCCAATGTCTGGTACCATGTGGATTTAAACTGGGTCTCTCTAGGCTGATATATCTTTCTTACTCAGAATCTGATCGATCTCCTTTAGGGATTTGAGACAGTTTTGAGAATTCAGTTCTAATTGGTTGAATATCTGTGGGGCTTACACAGATTTAATACTTGAATGCATTCAGAGAATTATTAGTTCCAAGAGATGTTATGAGATGCTTGTTGTAAGTTTGTGAATCACTTATTAAATGGTATAAAAGCAGGCTCCTTTGGTGCAACATTTTCAAGGTCTTTAATATGCTAATACACATTGGGAATAAAGGACATGATATAGTATTTGATGTATCATAAATTTTTTTGATATTTATTAAAATTATTCTATACTCATTTCTCATACATATCAATCTTATGAATACTTTTCCAGACAATACTGTTGCAAGGAGTACTATCTATGATGGATTATTTTATAGAAACTAAATTTTGTAACCTAGCCTTGTGAATTTCTATCAATCCCTGGCAGAGCTGAGCTATTATTTCTAAGTGAAATTATTACTTCAAGTTCATTAATGAGACTGTATTAGCCAAATTACATCTCTGAGGCAATGGGGACAGTCTGTCATCTCCCACTCTAAACTCCTAGTGTTACCTTGGAGAATTCATATCTAATCCACTGCAAGAAAACAAATTCCTCCTAGCAGAAGGACTTGGATTGCTTTGTTTTTATAGCTTTCTTAGTTTCAGTAAAAAGCAAATCACTAAAATTAAACTGGCATGCAGGTCAAGTCTTACTGTTAAGATTTAGAAATAAATTTTATAATGATATGGTAAAATGGAATAGTAACTTTCCTAAGAATAATTATTTAATTCAGAAGTCTCTTCTGGGCAAATATGGGATCAGTTTAGGTAAGCATTATTCTTGTTTGAGGAGGAGCTTTACAACAGAGGTCCTTTAGATGTGACATTTGAATGTGAAGTTCACATACTTAAAGTTTTTTTAAAAAGATATTTTTATTAATTCTTAGAAACTATGAAATGTACTTTGGTCGTATTCACCCACCTGCCAAATTCTCCCAGTTCTACCCTATCTCCCTGCCCACCCAAGTTTGTGCTCACAAAGGCCGGAGAAGCAGCTGGGACTGTAGGTCTCTAGTGATTGGTAACCTCTTACTCCCTTATTCCCCCAGGTACTTGTACTGTAGACTAGTTATTTGCTAAGTATATGAATAATGATAAAAAAGGAAGGCCAAAAAATTAGCATGTATTCTCCAGCAGGGAGAGAAACAAAAGCTTCTACTTTGGATTGCTCTCTCTCTCTCTGTCTCTCTCTCTGTCTCTCTGTCTGTCTCTCTGTCTGTCTGTCTCTCTCTCTGTCTCTCTGTCTCTGTCTCTCTCTCATTTATGTAAATGTGAAGGTTCTTGTCTCTGTGTCTGCATATGGAGGCAAGTGTAGGACATTTGCCGTCTTCTGTCACTCTTACCCTTGTTCCCTTGAGACAGGAACTTTTATTGAACCTGAAGCCATTTCAGCCTTGCTGGTCAGGCTCAGGGAATCCTCCCTTCAGTGCCAGAGTTACAGGCATGTGCTGCCCTACCTGGTTTTTTTTTTTTTTTGATGGGTGTTGGGATTCACTTAGGACCTCATGCATGTAGCTGATGTACACTTGGAGGGGTAATGTTTGTGAACCAAGATTGTGAGTCTTAAGATTGTTTTACCCCCAGCTATTTTTTTTAATGCAAGACTGTTTCACCATCTGTTACATAGGGAAATAATACTAATTTAATAAGAATTTTAACAACAGGAATTTGAAAAATTAATTCTTATTGAGTCCTTCTCTGTGTTAAACACATATACTCATATATTATTCTGTTTGAATCCACCCCTCTATACCTTCTCTTGCCCTTTCTCCTCTCTCCTTTCTCCTCAGCTCTTTTTTCCCTCCCTATAGTTTCTCTTCTACTTTCAAGTCATCATTTATTTTCTCCCTTCTCTCCCGTTTTCTTAGATTCTGTATATGATAGAAACTGTGATTTTTTTCTTTCTACATTTAGTTTATTTGACTTAACATGATGATCTTAAGTTCTGTCCGTTTTTATGCAAAAACACGATTTCATTATTCTTTATATTCAAATAAAACTCCATCAAGTCTATATACTGTACTTGTTATTCTAGTCACCTGCCTATGATACCTAGGCTGTTTTTACACTGTGGCTTTACTCTGTTAAGCTACTGGCCCAAAACAATTTTATTAATTAACCAATAAAAGCAACATATATACAGAAGGACTTCCCATACCACACTAGTAATTTTTGAAACAATAGTCAGTGGAATTCCATTGTAGTTTTGATTTTCACTTGTCTGATAGCTAAAGATTTTAAACATTTTAAAATATCTGTTGGCCATTTGAACTTCTTTTGAAAATGTCTGCTCAGATTGTTTGCCCATTTCCAGGTTGTATTCTTTATTATTTTATGGATTTCTTTAGCTCTTTGTATATTTTGGATGCTAATCCTCAATTAGATGGATAATTTCAATGCTTGTCTCCCATGTCGTAGGCTGTGTTTTCTCTTTGTAGACCATTCCTTTGCTGTGTAGAAATCTTTAATTTGATTCAATCCAAATTATTAATTCTTGCTTTCATTATTGAGGTGTTAGACTCTGAGTCAAGAAATAGTTGCATGAGCCAATATCCTGAGGTGTTTCCCTGTGTTTTTCTTTAGTAGTCTACAAGTATCATGTCTTAAGGTCTTTGGTCCTCTCAGAGTTGTTTCTTTTTATAGGTTTAGAAGCAAGGTTCTAGTTTCATGAAGCAATCCTATACACAAAACTAACACCAGAAATATCACAATACCTGATTTCAAAATATGCCAGAGTCATAGTAACAGAGACTACACGTATTTGCATAAAAAAGACACATAGACCACTGGAATAGAAAAAAATCTATACACGTAGAGGTACTGGGTTCTACAGAATGGTGCACCAAACAAGGAACTTAAAAACCTAGGTTTTTTTTTTTTTTTTTTTTTTTTTTTGCAAGAGCAGCAAGTGCTCCTAACTACTGAGCCATTTCTCCAGCCACCTCTAAAATTTAAAAGTATATAGATGCTAAAATGTTTAAGCCCCAAAAGAAAGTTTTGAATTTGAAGAGAGGTCACAGTTCAACCTAGGACAGCCATCAAAATCAAGTGATTAACATCAATAAAGTAATATCTAATCATCAGACCCTATTCTCCAAACATCTTTATAATGTCTATAGAAAAATTATCCAGTTCAGAACTCTGGGCTACCTTTACTATCTTTTCGCTTTTGTTTCATTTCAATTTGAATAATCTCAATTTTTTTCCTTAACATTTACATTATTATTGTTTTTCAAGTTGCAGATTTATGTTTTATATGAGCTTGATTGTGTCTAATGGTTTTTCATGAATAATTACAGATTATCTTTCTTTTTAAAAAACTTATATGTTTTTATGTGTACGGGTGCTTTGCCTACATGTATGTATGTTGGTGTATACTGTTCATGCCTGGTGCCCATGGAGGCCAGAAGAGGACACTGGATCCCTGGGACAGCAATTCTGGATGGGTGCTATCATGTGGGTCCTGGGAATCATACCCTCTGGAAGAAGTACTTTTAAATGCTAATCTATTTCTTCAATTCCAAACTATATGTCTTTTGCAGGAGCATCAGAGAAACAATTATGGCTTCTCTCATTATGTTTTATCAAATCCTTCTAACTCTAATATGTCTCCTGCTGTTGGCATGCATGTTCATCACAATTTAATATCAGTCAAGCTTCCCTGCACTCTTACTCAATTGTCCTTTAATTTACAAACATTTTGCAAAAAGAGTGTGACTCTAAAACAACTCCTCATTAGACTTTAGGTCTATTTGTGTCTTTACGACTGCTTCCTCACGGTTTTCTAGGTCAGTGCATCACAGCCAGTTATTGCCATTATGTATTTTGATGGTCTAGTTGTTTCAACTGTGGCCAGAGAGAGGCCCCTCAAATTATTTCTGTGCTTTTGAAACATCTTCATTTATTCTGTGGACATTTCCTGATTTCTGCCACAGCAAGATACCCCAAGGGTTTCTCATGTTTGCCCTGCTCCATCCACTTACCGCAGAAGCTGTATTCCTTAGAAGATAGTGGCAATTAGTTCTGATGTGGCCATTGCTGTCAGAGTAGCAATCTAAGTGGACAGAGCTAGAGAATATGTGAGTATATGTTCATACAAGTCCTTATGTGTGCATGTTAGTATGCTAATACACATCTGTTTTTTTAATGAAAATCACACACACATATACACTTACACACTAGTTTACATAAATACCTCCAACTCCAATACCCCAGAGTTCTTTTCTGTTATCTCTAATTAAAATTTTGTAGTTCCCCTGTTGAAAAAAATGCATCAATAAGCATGCATTTAAATGCGTCTTCCTAAATGTTTACAACTTTCCATCACAGTCCATACTCTTTCCCACCTTAGCTCTGACATCTGTCACTGTGTCCTTCCTCTGCATCTCTTCCTTGCCCTCCTTGAATTCTGACATTAGCTCTAGATCACTTTGATGATTTTTCTGGTCTATATATTTACTTCCCTCTGTCCTACTTGGATGTTTTTACATTGAATTAATGTGAGAGGGAAGGGAAATGTGAAGGGGAGTGGTCTTGGCCATTTTGGCTTATAGCCACGCCACGCCATTAGCTAATTATTCCGCCCCCCAATTAGCTGTTAATTAATTAACGGGACTGGACCACAAGGTCCCAAGAGGTATAAAATGATAGGCCCACGTGGAAAGCGCTCTCTCTCTGTGGATCGCCGGCCTGCCTGCTTCTTCGGAGGAGCTCTGTCTGGTACAGTAACCTGTGTATATTTTGCCCCTAGTAAACTGTGTGTCTCAAATAAACTTCTACAGAAATGAAAAGGAAAAAAGAGTAACTCAATGACCCCTGAGCTGAAGCACTAAAAACTTAAGAATACCATAAGCTCCAGAAAGTTTACTGTTCGAACTCATTGAATATTTCTGGTTACTTTTTTTCTCCTATGTATTCACAATCATTGCTTGCTTCTGAATCTGTCAAAGATGAGAGTTGCACATACCTGCTGGACCATGCCAGTTATCTGCTAAGTACCCAAGAGGAGGAGCCAGGAAGAGTTTCCAAGTAAGGCTATCTTTCTGTCTGCATGCCCTGGTTCTCTTAAAAAAGCAAGACATTTCCAGATAAGCATAGCTGTCACTCCTCATAAAGGGAGCTTCTTGCAACAGAGATCCACAGCTGACCAAAACACACAGAGAAAATGATCATGACATACCCAACCTATGGAGGTCGGACTTCTATCATGCAACCCCTATTTCTAAGGCTCAAAGAAAATATCTCAAAAGAAGAGGAGAAAAGATTTAACTAGAAGATCAGGGAAGCTGCACCACTAAGTTGCAATGGTTACCTAAGGAAGGCCTGCATAATGATAACACCAATTGATATGCTAAGATGGACAGGGGAAATTTCACAAGGAAAATATATATATGTGTGTGTAACAATAATAATTAAATAGGAGGTTATGGATTTGAGGAGTGGGGAGGAAGAGTTGTAGGGGTGAGAGAGAAATAGAAAGGATATAGACACAGTACTCATATATGAAGTGCTCAAAACATTTAATTGAAAACACGCTTTTAATTCAAAAGGCTAGTGTGTTATAGAGATAGACCCATGTCCTTTCCCATTTGGATTTGTAGGATTATTTCTTTCATACCCAACTAGACTTTATGCCTTCTAGAGACTATTCAATGATGCAAAATTTATGATAGAGTTATCAGAAATCGTGACTATTTGTTGTTTACAGTTCTCCAGACCAAAGACACTTTGCTTTCACACTTAGTTTCATTTATGAACAAATGTGTATGTAACAGAGCTCATTATATGCCAGTGTTAACCAACAGTCACACTGGGTCTTATTCTATAAGGTTCTTTACTGTACCAAATTTTATGTTAAGGAATGTACAGTTTTGAAAGAAAATGGCCTCCAGAGGGAATGGTACTAATGAAAGGTGTGACCTTGTTGGAGTAGGTGTGGCCTTCTTGGAGGAAGTATGTCATTGTGGGGCAGGTTTTGAGGTCAAGACTACTTCCTGTTACCTGTACAACAAGATATAAGAACTCTCAGCCTTTTCTCCAGCATCATGTCTGCCTGCATGCTGTCTTGCTTTCCTCCATGATGATAATGGACTAAACCTTTGAAACTGTAAGCAACCCCAATTAAATGTTTTTCTTTACAAGAGCTTCCATGACTATAGCGTCTCTTCACAGCAATAGAAACCTTTACCAAGATAAGGAGCTATTTGAAAACAGTTCATCTAAATGGATTGTGTGTGTGTGCACTGGAGATCAAAACAGGGCCTCATACATATTAGACTAGTCCTCTGTCACTGAGCCTCATTCCCACCCTATGTCCATTTGTCTTAATTTAATGATATCCTCTGTAACTACCCAGTTACCATTACCTATTTTAATTTTTTTTAGCTTCTATGGAAATTGTGACCTGAAAAGACCAATGCTAACCCTTCTTCTACTTGTTCACCTTAGAGTTTTATGGGCAAACATATGGATACAATATTGTATATAAAGAAAATACTATGATCATTTATCTCTCCAAAACTAACAGAGATGAATCTTAGTCCTAGGATTTACTACTGTCAAAGAAATGAATTTCATTTATTTCCAAAAGGGCAAGTTAGATGAGAAATCCAATTAGTTTTCCCAATCCTGTCTTTTTGCCACCTGTCACCTCATCAGAGGTCCTGTTGTGCCACCATGGCCTGGGTCTGCCAGGGTCTGCCAGTGGTGTGGCAGGCCTGGATAGCCAATTTTGAAATTAAAATATGAAATGAACCTATATTTATAACATAACTTCAAATCATTTAGCTAAAATATTCCCTTCTTATATCACAGTTAAAAACACTTAATTTTATAGTTATTCCCCCTTCCGTTTATTTCCCATGATTCAGTGAGGTCATATTCCCAGTGTGCCTGGTGTCGTTATCAGTTGGCGAATAACACTGATTTACCCCATTGCTGCTTTGGAAACTATGGTATTTCTATTTTTCTTTTCTTCGTTTCATGACTCACTTCCTTTGTGTGTTTCCTTCCTTGCCCGTCTCAGTTTTGTTAGCTCATATCCTCACTCGATAGGATCAGAATCACCAGTGGTGGAAAACGTGCCTGTGAGTGAGTCTGCTGTCGCTTTCAAACAATTCAGCATCTTTTCAAGTCATATCATTGTCAGGGAGCTCAAGGGGCGTTTTAGGTTTGTTTCTTTAAGACTTGTAACTCTGTAGAACAGTGAAGATGAAACTCAGGGGTTTCTTATTGGTAAAAGATGTTTTAAAAATAATACACGCCTTTAATAGTGTCACTCTTAAGGGCCTGTGGCCATTACCACCCAGATATGCATAATTTTAGAACTATGTGGTTAATCCACATGGAAGGGGACCCAGTCTTGACAACTGGCCAGTTACTAAAGACCCTAGAAGTTTTCAAGTGTATAAAAGTGATCTTCTAAAACCTCCAAATTCAAGTAATTATAGACAGATTCCTCATAATTTGCCACAATAAATGATGCTATAGGAGCTAACTTAAGAGGCAGCTAATAGCTGTTCTTTCAGAGGACCCAAATAAAATTCCCAGCACTGACATGGCAGCTCACAGTAGTCTGTAACTCCAGTTGCAGGGGAGCCAGTACCCTCTTCTGGCCTCCTAGGTCTCTGCATGCATGTGGCAAACCAAATACAGGCAAAACACCCACACACATAAAATAAATAAAAACCTAAACGTTTTTAAAGGTCGCCTTTTAGGACTTTCCACTCCTGCAACTCTCTATAACTCAGGATTAATATTTCTCTTGATACACTTCAAGGTATGTGATGTATCTTGGTTCTTTGCAATTATGTAGAGAGATATTTCTTTTTTACTTTTTGTTTTTTTGAGATAGACTTTCACTGTGTAGCTCTGGCTACTCTGGAACTCACTCTGTAGATCAGGCTGGCCTCAAACTCACAGAGATCCACCTGATTTGCCTCCTGAGCACTGGGATTAAAGATGTATGCCTGTCTTAAGAGATATTTCTAAAGGAACATTAAAAATATACACAGTTTAACTTAAAGGTCATTGGAATTTAATACACAAATATACAGAGTATAATGAAGTAGCCATTCATAATTCTTTCCTCTTTATTTCATATCTTTGTTTGATTCATAGATTAGTTCTAGTGAGCGGGTGTTGACAGGCTAATGTATATTTGCTATTGGTGGTTATACACACATGATAGTTTGACATGTTCATGGATAGGACTGGGGAGATAGCTTAGCTGGCAAATGCTTTCCACGCAAGCGTGCCAACCTGAGTTCTCCCTCCTGGACTTGGTCAACAAGCTGAGCATGGTACTGGGTATTTGGAATCATCAGGCTAGGGAGGTGGAGGTCAGAGGATCCTTGGAGCTCCTTAGCCAGCTGCTCCTAAGAGGCCAGTTCCAGGCCAGACAAAGACACTACATTAAAAAACAAAACAAACAAAACCAAACAAAACAGACACTAAGGTTCATGGAACCTGAGGAATAAACACCTGAAGTATACCTCTTCTGGCCTTTGCATGCCCTTACACAAACATGCATGAATACATATCAACACACATGCATAAACACATACAATTTTTACAAAGAAAGCCATTACTTAGAAATTACATCCTTTTGGTAAGTTGCTATTAATTTTATCATCTCTACATGGAAAGCTGGATGATAACACTCAATTATGCTTCTACTTATTGATGCTAGATTCTTACACACACACACACACACACACACACACACACACACACACACACCCCAGGTGAGGGGGGGGAAGTTGACCTTGTATTAGTTTTCCACCACTGTGACAAAATTCCCAAGAAACACAACCTCAAGAGTTAGCTTCCTTTGACTCATGGTTTCTGCTAGTCGTCAGAGTTGGTCTGATGACTTTTGGGCCCATGATAAGGAAGATCATCATGGCAGGGAATGCCTTGTGGAGCAAAGCAGTTCACCTAAGGGTACAGGTGCAGAAACAGGAAGCAACGGGCAGAGGCACCCCATTCCCTTCAGGGATCTACTTCCTTAACTAGGCCCCAGCTGCCAATAGCATCAACAGCTGAGGAAATAAGCCTTCAATAAATAAGTCTTTGGGGTCACATCCCAGATCCAAACCAATCAGACTTTTATTCTGATGTTCAGTGAGCATGATTTTCTCATTTTCTACAGATAGAAAACAATGGGCTATCAGTGAAACTTGTCTCTCTGATTTAAATACTCAGGAAAAACTTATTTTACTGCATCGTCCTTGAAAGATGCATTGTACTTTGACACAGTGATCTCTTCAAATTCCATGTATTGAAACCTGAACAAATGTTTTAAGTTGGAAGTATTGCTCAGTAGTAGGTTGTGGGTTTGATTACCAGCACAACAAAGCACTACAAACTCAAACCCTGAAGTGAAACCAACCAACCAAAGAATCACCAACACTTTGCTGCATCATGACGACAAGAAGTTGAAGCCAAATATATTAGCACTATGAGGATCTGTGGTAGAAGCTGGCGCTATGTGTTCTGGCATATTTTCTACCTAGAAAGTACAATTGACGTTCTAATTGGATATAGCCCCATTATACAGATTGCATTGTCACATGAGATAATAACTGCATGGTTTGCTCCTCGATGGAATTTCTTTTGTTTTGTCCCCCTTAGTTTTCTCATTTCTTCAGTTCTGTGAGGTTTATGCAGTGACTGACTATTCAATATGAGATGTAAATTATTTAAAAGGGATTTTCTTTGATCTCTAAAGATTGAAATCAAAGAGTCTGTTGATCCCCAATACCCATCTAAGCATATTTTTCCTTTCAGCAAGAGCACAATTGGTGGAGAACAAAGCTCCTATTTCTGCTGCTTTGGAGCCCAGAAAATTGTTCTCTTCCTCTTGGTTTGTATTCTGTACTCAGTACTAGGAGCTACCAAAAGCCAGCAGGAAGCGTGCTTGAAACAGGATGAATGCTTTCTGTTTCAAGTGGATGGTGGAGGATCCTAGAGGCAAAAGCAGCCCCGAAGAGCCCACTTCAGACTGAAACAAGACACTACATTGTGGCATCACATCCTGCTGGAATCCGGGTTACCTTCGGAAACACAGCTTGTTACCTAGAGATGAAAGAAGACTTGCTTGACCTGTCCTTCTCCTCCAGCTAATAGAACTGTCAGCTCTCCTGTCACTCAGCCATCACCATCCCTTGAGTATAACAAAGGTAATACAGGAAATGGAGTATCCCAAGGGCGTAATGCGAGGTGACTTGTGAACAAAAATGCAACACTCTATTTCAAGTGTTTGAATTCACAGCAAAGGAGGGTGAATATGATATAAATTTTTACAAAGTGAGAGTCATTTTCTTTTGTACCTCAACATGTACATATTATTTAAATTTATTATTGTTCTAAATGTAGTAATATGAAATTAAGCCCTGTATGGTCAAAAGACATAACTCAGAAGAGGCCAGTGTGTGTGTGTGTGTGTGTGTGTGTGTGTGTGTGTGTGTGTGTGTAGATGTGTGTGGATAATAATGGTAAGAGGTGTTTTCTTAAAAGAAAACAAAAAGCCAGATTTCAGCTGTAATCATTAAATTATATCCAATTTATTGAAGTAGACAGTTTATTGAGTTTTGATCTTGATTGACATTGTTCCCTCGTCCATTATTAGAGTTTGAAAAATGCTCTGGGAGAGATTTTTAAAGCTTTAAAAATGTTCATGGCTTCCTTTTCATTCCCTTATAGTTTTGTTTGGGTAATGTGCCCACATTCTAACAATGAGCTCCGTCTGAGCAGAGATAATATAAGCAACTCCTGACCCTTGAGAACATCTCATGTGATTCTCCAGGTCTCTCTTCCCTTGTCATTTGACATGGGGAACCACGTGTTCCACACAGCATCACTACGAGGTCAGACCAGCTTGGACTCTTGGATTTCTGCTTGTAAGAGTATTCCCCTGGAGGACCACTATGAGATCTATTCTTGGCTTCCAACTTGACTGCATCTGGAATTAACTAAAATTCAAGGATCTGGGTGCACATGTGAAGAATTTTTTTCCTTAATTAAATCATTTGGAGTGGAAAGCCCTACTTTTAATCTAGATCTTTTGAGGTGGGAAGACCCACCTTTAATCTGGTCCACCTTCTCTTGACATCCTATGTAAGGGACATGGAAGAAGGGTGCTTTTACTCTTTATCTGCTTTGCCCTTTTTCTTGTTGGCAAGTTCAATCCTTCACTGGCATTAGAGCCTACTTCTTCAGGACTCTGGAGTATAACGAAGACCAGTGGAGACATCCAGGCTGGTAGACTGAACAACAACTGGGTTCTTGGACTTTTCAATGGCAATGACATATTTCTGCCCCTTTCTGGCCACCCTTTCTGAGGTTGACCCTGGGGGAGGGTTATATGCTTAGTGAATGTTGTGGCTCATCTCTGGAATGTACTTCAAAGGCCTATGTTGGGACTGAGCCCCAACTTGGCATTCTTGGAAGGTAGAGGAACCTAATGGCTTTTTTTTTTTAAAGCCATCAGTGGCATGTTCTCGAAAGTGGAACAGTGCTACCTTCTTTTCTTTCTCTCAGGTTTGATCAACAAGCAAATGGCTCTGTTCCAACCACACTCTTCCTACCATAATATGCCTGGAAGTAAAGCTTCTAAAGCTATGAACCAAAAGAAAACTGTCTTCCTCTTTTTAAAGGTTTATTATTATTTTCATTCATGTGTATGTGCCTGCATGAGTTTATATGTACTATATGTTGGAGTAGGAGGTCCTTCTACCTATGTGTTGCTTTCATTGGTTTAATAAAAAAAAACTGCCTTGGCCTTTTGATAGGGCAGCACTTAGATAGGTAGAGTAGACCAAACTGAATGCTGGGAAGAAGGGCAGTGTGGCAGACAGAGAGCCACCATGGAGCTGCCAGGTTAGACATGCTGAATCTTTCCCGGTAAGCCACGACCTCGTGGTGTTATACAAATTATTAGAAATGGGTTAAATGAGCTATCCAATAAGAGGCTAGAAATAATGGGTCAGGCAGTGTTTAAATAATATAGTTTCTGTGTGATTATTTCGAGTGTAAGTTAGCAGGGCGGCCAGGATCAAAAGCAGGCCTGCTCCTCCTCCTACATTATGCGTGCAGGTACCCACAGAGTCCAGAGGGTATTGGTTCCACATGGAACTGGAGTCACAGGTGTTTGTGAGTCTTCTGTGTGAGAACTAGAGGGCAAGCTCTAATCCTTTGCAAGAACATAAGAGTCCTTAACCACTGAGCCACCTTTCCAGTCCCAAAGCTTTCTTCTTTTTAAGTTGATTATCTCTGATATTTTGTTATAGTAATGAAGCACTAATTTAGTGAGAGGTTTTTCTTTTTGGCTTTTAAGTCAATAGTGTTTCATTTATTAACTTGGCTTGCATACCCAGTTTTTAATGACTGTAATACAAAAAGTTGTTCTCATGAATATTTTAGATATTATTGAAAACTAACAAGTTATAAATTAAATTTGAAATTTCGAACACAGTGTCAGTTACAATAAGAATGAAGACATTGAGAGTGGCGTCGCACACGATGGTGTGCAGGAGACGTGCACCAGGATGTACAGTCATTACTTCATTCTCCAAAGACAGGCTGTTAATGTCAGCAGGTTTGGTGACAACCACAAAGACCGACACCCATGCTTTACTCTAGTGATTCTGGGATGCCATTGCTCCTCTGAGAAAATCCCTATGTTAGAAGGCTTATACTTCTCAAAATTTTAATCTGACATTTAGGGAAATTTCTGTCAGGTCACAGGCTGACTAAGAACAAACAAAAAAGAATTTGAGTCACCACACACCGCAAGGAATACAGAATTTGTAAGTGGAAAACTGCAGTCCTGAATAAATGAGAGCAAACAAACCTACCCTAAACCAATTTCTAAAAAGTAACAATTTAGCTAGCACATTGCATAACACTAAAAATATTCAGTTCACAAAAGAACCCAAAACCAACCAATCAAAAAAACCTCCCCAAACAAACAATGACAACAGACAATCAAAAACAAAACAAAACAAAACAAAAACAAAAAACCCAACCAAACAAAAAACACCCAAACATACAGATACCCAGGAAAATATAGCTGGTTCACAGGATAAACGTATTTGACAAAAATTAAGGAAGCCTAGACATGGAATTACTAGTCAAAGACATGAATTCCGATGCCTGACATCTGCTCAGAGAGCTAAAGAAAACAATGGACAGAGTGAAAAGAAATCAAAACAGTATGTAGACGAATATGGAATAGTAAGAAACCGAGAAGAGTTATAAAAAGATCCAATCGAGATTGTACAGCTGAAGCCTGTGCTCAGGAAAGCTGAGCAGTGGAAGCAACCTGGAAGGTCAGGGTAAGACAGTGGAAACAGACTGAGAAACAAAAGGAAAAAGAGCAAAGACAAACAGCCTGAGGGTCCTGTGGGACACCCCCAAACTCACAAACATGTATCATGCGAAATTCAGAAGGAAAAGAGAAACACAGGTGGGGGGAGAGAAAAAGGACTTTGGAGAAATAGTGATTGAAAACTTCTCTAATTTTCTGAAAAACATGAATCATATATTCTAAAAACTCCAATAAACCAAGCTCAGAGATATACGCGCAGCTGTGTTCTAAGAAAGTGGTATAAATCCCCAAAGAGAGAATCTTGAAAGAAACAAGAGAAGCAACTCATCCAATACAAACATGACCTGTCATGGAAAACAGGTGGTTTCTAGTTAGAAACCATGGAAACAAGGAGGCCATTGATGTTGAAACACCTGGTAAACAAAATTACTTCTTCAAAACTATTCTTTTTTTTTTTTTTAAATTCTCTCATACAATACATCCAGACTGCAGCCTCCCCTCCCCAGATTAACTGCTCCTCCATTTGCCTTCAGAAAAGAGCAGGCTTTTCAGTGACATCAACTGAACACAGCATAGTGAGATGCAGTAAGACTAGGCACAAACTCTTGTATCAAGACTGGATGAG
>JAQHUG010000042.1:8072371-8085516 GCA_028555095.1 Dicrostonyx torquatus | reverse complement strand
TGGGTGCTGGGAATGGAACTGGGTCCTGTACAGAAGCATCAATTGCTGAGCCATCTGTCTGACATGGAATGAACGTCTTGATGACAGAGTCTTCCATCCAGGCACACATTCTCTCTCTACATCTATTTAGATGTTGTTCATTTCTCTCAGAAATTTTGTATAGTTTTAAGTGTCTAGATATAAAGGCTGCACCTCACTGAGCTCATTTCTAAGTAGTTAATATTTTGGCACTCTATGGAACTGGATTTTAACATGTCAGTTTCAGCAGTTCATCTGAAAGTTGTTAAAAGTGGTTTTGTACTGACTTTGAATTCAGTGACCTTTTGCATGTGTCTGTAGAAAATTTTCTATATACACATCCATGAACCAAGACAATTTCACTTTTTTTCTTATCTATCTGTGCAGTCTTTTAAGCCTTATGGTACTAGATAGGCTTCTGTTTAATCAGTGTGACTGGCTATGGGGCCCTGCTTGGGTTATTTTCCCCCTTACTTTTGAAAAGTGCCTTTAGCTTGGTGACAGTGTAGGGCTCTCCTCATTTATTTTCCCTTCGGGGCTGATAGTTCTACACCACCTCACAGCCAGTAGCTGAGATAGAGTCTTCTAATTTGTCTGGATTTCTTGTTGTCATAATGATAGGCCTGTTCTTATAACAGCTAATATTTCAAGGCCAGAGTTAAATTAAATTAAATTAAAAATTCCATCCAAGGGACATTTTAAACACTCAATGTAAGCCATATTATACCAGACTTCTAGCAAGCATTAAAGCTTAAAAAATGTACCAACAGAAGTTCTTTTACAGAATTGTGACTTGTGTTGCATTTTTAGTGGCTTTTTATTTGTTTTTGAGACAGGCTCTCACTATTGTAACCCTGGCTGGTCTGCTACTTACGATATAGATGAGGCTGGTCTCAAACTCCCAGGGGTATGGTTGCCTCTACCTCCCTGAGTGTAAGGATTAAATGTGTGCCTCATCATGCCCAGCCCCTCTGTGGTTCTGAAGACTGACCATAGTGCCTGTTCTTAGAAGAATGTTCATTCTTTGTGAATCTGTATAAAGAAGGCATTTAGTTCGATGCCCTATCTTGAATCATGAACACTTCCTTAAGGAAACCAGACCCAGCTCAAATCCTTGCTCTTTTTCTTTTATTGAAAAAGGAGGGCAGTACGATGCTTGCTTTTGTTTTCTCTGAAAACTGACTTGGAAATCATATTATTATATTATATACAATCTAATTATTTCCATCGACTTAAAAATCTCACTTCCTTGAGTATGATTTCTCTGTCATTCATTAATGGTTTATCATACGTACTATTCAGTTGGGAGCACATGTGACTTGAGACCTGATTCCATACACAAAGAAGTATATTGAATGTTAGCACAATATTCCATGAATGGTAGTGTAGAAGTCTTCATAATTATTAAAGAATTGCAACAACCCTAGTTCAGTCTAAACCGATGTATTGGATCAAATGGATTGTTCAATGAGGTTCACAGTTGTCTTCAGCGTCCTAGAAGACCCATTTATGGTAAGAAATATAACTCCTGGGGTGTTCTGGGTAGATCTCTGATGCTTGTGGTTCCTTCATGCCTAATTGAAAACAGGTTTTTAATCCATTATATTCTGATTATAGTTTCCCCTCCCCTAACTCCTCCCCGCCTCCCACCCACCCAGTGCAAGAATGGGCATTTTCTGAAAACAGCAAAAATAGAAGTTAGAAGCTATCTACCATAAGTGTTGAACACGGTCATGGATATTGCTCAATGAACAATGACCTTTGTAGTACTATTTGTTATCTTAATCAGTGGTGGTGACTTGGTCTGTGACTGAATCCCTGGTAAAATTCTGTTAAAGGATTCTGTAAAGTATCCCATTTCTTCCTCATGTGATGCTTTCTGTGCTGCCCAGTACATTTTGTGTGTGTGTGAATATATATTCACACACACACACATACACACACACACGACATACTTGTTTTCAACATCCTTCATGACTAAATGGAAGTGCACATAACACACATCTGCTGTACATGAATCGCAAGGATCATCCTGAAGCAGAAAACCCTTGTGGAGCTGATTTTTAGCCAAGGTAAGCATGCTTCCCCCACCCCCCAGAAAACCAATTTTTCCAGTTGGAAGTGGTCCTAACAAAAAAACAACTGATTGATATTGAGACAAGAATATTTGGCTGATACAAAATTTAAAAAAAATCAGATTTGTCACCTCCAGAAAAACAGCTGGCAGCATTTTTTTGAATGATAAGACTTATATTTTCCAGTGAAAATATGAATTTGGGAAATTTGTATATGGCACTGTGAGCTTGATAGCTTTCCAATAACACGCAAAGATTTTTCTGATGAGATTGCTGGAGATGTTAATGAATGCATGGTGTTATTTTTTATGCTATGCAATGAAATGCACCAATATTTTACTTTTCATAACTATGAATTATGTCCTAAATATAACAAAAATATGCATGAAGAGGATGGAGAGATGGCTTAGTGGTTAAGAGTGTGTAGTGTTCTTGTTGAGGACCCGGGTTTAGCTCCCATCACCAATGGGGAGTCACACAACCATCTGTTACTCCAGTGCCCTGTAACTCTTCGGGCCTCCATAGTCACTAGGCATACATGTGGTGCAAATGCTCATACACATAACAAAAACATGGAAAAAAGAGTCCTTTAAAGAGCAACAGAGAACAATAGACTTTAATGTTACAGAGAATGAAGTTAATTAATATTTATTCTCAGTCTATGTCGCAGCTAAGCTTTCTTGAAGGAGCTCATGCTGAGTTTTGGTGTAACATCAAAGAGCAGTTTTCTGAGAAGAATATTCAAATACTGCTCCTTCCCCAGATATAGAGCTTGAGATGCAGGATTTCTTTGCACACCTTAGCCAACACCACTTATCACCGAATGCTGAAATAATGATGAGGATTTAGCTGTCATCCATTAAGACAGATTCAAGAAATTTGTTTGTTTTTTAACCATTGCAAGATGTACCTTTTTATTAATGTTTTCAGAATATATACCTTTTGTAAAATATTTATGGCAGCATGATGTATTGTGAATTTTTAAAAATTAATTTAATTTTTTTCATAACTTCCAGAGGAATAAGCATCACGGGGACCAAGGAAACGACTCCATGGGTAAAGCAATTACAAAACAACCTGAGTGCTTGAGCTTGGATTCCCTAGAGCAGCATAGAGCCAGACATGTTAGTGTACATCTGTAATTGCCGGCACTTCTATGGTTAGATAGAAAGTCTCATAGACACAGCCACTAAGAAGAAGGAAGAATGTCTCAACCAAGGTGAAAAATGAAAGACACCATGTTGTCCTCTGAATCTCCACGTATGTGTTACGGTATGTGTGTGCCTACAGTTATACACATAGACATGCCCATACACATACACACTGATAGCCAAAAATAAAAAGTTAGTAAACATTGGTACCTAAACCACAGGTAAACAAAAATAAACTGGATTATCAAACACTGTTCAGAAAAATAACAGCAGCAACAGGAAGTTTTTAGAATTTAAAGAGGTCCCATGATAAAACAGTTTGGGAGCTGCTGTCAAGAAGGCTCTCGGATCATATTTAAGTCTCTTTATTTATGCATCTTTATTCATTTGTGTGGAAATTAAAGTTAGCACACATAATATTTCTATTTTAATTAAAAAACCCCAATCATTACAAACAAAAACAAAACAAAAAACAGCCAGCCAACCAACCAACTAAAAAACCTTAGCTTAGCAGTATTATTCTGTCAATTGTAAGTCATTTCTGGCCATTTCTGGCTATTAGCATTTATGGAGAATAGAAATCCTGAAATATTATGTTTTATCTTACCAAAAATACCTTGTGTTTGTATGTCAAATAAAAATTCCCTCCAAAGCTTAATGATATTCATCTTAGAAATGGTGTTAGTATACAGCTGGAAGCTGAGGTCTATAGAATATAGAACAAACAGAAATTCAACAGGAAGGAGCACATTCATTATGCTTCCCCAGGGGCTTCTTATCCGTGGCATTGTGACATGTGACAAATGTCTTCCAAGAAGTGAGCAGATGAGTTCCCTTATTGTTTGCTGCTTATCCAGGGCTGCTTGGTGCAACCCAGAAACAAGAGAATACCTCTCTCTCACTCCAGATTGCCTTCTTTCATGAAAGGAGGTGATTCTTTCCCCATCTCTGCAATGACCAGCTCAGATGACACAGCAGAGATTAGTAGTGTCGTGGTTGGTTGTGTGGAGAGCTTATAGAAACATAGCATGGGAGATGGTGTGTCAACCACAGAATTTGCCACAGAGTGACCCCCACATTAGCCTAAGCTACAAAAGCATTGTCTATGTTCTCAATGGTGCCCTTTTTCTTACGTGTAAAGTACCCCTTTTGGGTCTTCTGATGAAATCAATGCTACCCAAATATACTGTTATCTACAGGAGTCTTGATGTTTCAGAGCTGGTTCACTGACCAGCTGCCCCATCAGCCCTTGCTCATTTTAGAAATGTAAACACTTGAGTCCCATTTTAGACTTCTCCATCAGGATCTGCATTTAAAGAGAAGAAGCCTTAAGTGGTCTGTATGCTTACTCAAGTTGGAAAAACACTGATATTGATCAGGTGGTTCCTATAATGTCTGCCCTTGAAATCACCGAGGCTGTTTTAAAAACTCATGCTGGTGTGCATATGAAGTGTGTGTGTGTGTTTGTGTGTGTTTGCGTGTGTGTGTTTGTGTTTGTGTATGCACGCATGTGTGGGTGCATGCGTGCGTGCTTGTGTGTGTGTGTTCCAGATGCATGTAGAGGCCAGAGATCAGCCTCAGACAATGGTCCTCAGGCAGTGTCTACATTGGTATTCTGTGAGACAAGGTCTCTCAGTGTCAGGGATCTGGTCAAGTACACCAGGCTGGTTGGTCAGTGATCTACCTGTCTTTGCCTCAGGGCAAAGTGGGTTCCTCTATGCCTGGATTTATGATTATTAGTTTTGGAGACAGGGTCTCACTGTGCAGCTCTGGCTGGCCTGGAACTCGGCATGTAGACCAGACTGGGCTCAAACACATAGAAATCTGCCTGCCTCTGCCTCCCAAGTGCTGCGACTAAATTTTACTTTCTATGTGGGTTCTCAGGATTGAACTCAAGTATATAAGCACTTTATTGGTTGATCTATCTTTCCAGGTCCTCAAAAACTTTGGACACGTTAGCTCCCTTGCAGAGTGCTTAGATCAGAATTTCTGGGGATAACAGCCTCCGTTGAAGAACAGAATGTTTCAAGTGCCGCCATTCCCCATCACATTTCCCGCAGACTTACAATGGCACCAGTGGGAAACATCCAGTCTTCCAGTGGAGCGCTGCATCACGTTCCAAATATGGATGTTGGGGAAACAAACCCAAACAAAGGGAGATGAAAGAACTACAGTTCTTCTATCAGTGCACAGAATTTAAAGACTTATTATTTCTTCCAGAGAAATATTTTTGTGGAAGGGGATTCATTTCTCAGTGACTCCTGTCACGACTCTTGGGGCACACCAAGTATTAAGAATACATCGAACACTGAAGAAGAATAGGGCATGGAGTCCTTTTACACGAGGGGCTACTTTACCCATTGCTGGATCCTTGATCTGTATGAAGGACATTGGCAGCCGTGCTTACTTCTCAGTGGTTTAAACCACTGATATCAGTAGGCATCCAAACATGTTGCTTGCTCACTGATACACTAAAGCATCCTCAGTCTTTCCCAAAGATTAAAGTTCCTGAGAGGTCCTCTTGAAGTCTGTATTAATATTTGGTCACCATACATTCAGAAACCTTTAACTCTTACTAGACATTTTCATGACCCCATATTCAGTTATATGACCCTTATGAGGTTGGGACCAATCATATTTTTTTCCATGCACAAAAGGTCCTAAGAAAATAAGATCTCTGTACAAAGTCATGTACTGTATTCATTTGGTAGAAGTATTTTTGCTGAAAGAATGTTATAAATACCAATAGACTGACAAATCACAAATTCAGGTATTTTCATTAGTATAGATCTTTTGTATTAAAATGTATGTTGCAAAAATCAGTGTGTTTGAATTAAAATGACTGTCCTTTGGGAGATGGGAAAGGAAATCTTTATTAAGCAAAAATTGGAAGTTGATTGAATCTTCAACATGACTCTGGTTTTATAGACAGTCTTAATGAAGGAAGTTACTGAAGTTAAACACAATCAAAGGGCAACAATTTGAAAACAGAAATGGATTTTCTGTATGCGTGCAAATATTCCAAAGATCTTCTTTCTTATCAAAGAAACCAGGAGCTCAGTTATGATCTTGCTGTCCCTCAGCAGCCATGTGTGAACTTTCAACCTGCCTGGCTAGGTTTTGATTGTAGCTGTCATTTACTAAGGAGGGCTGGCATCATTATGGGTGCTCATTGGTATTGGAAAACACTAGCCAATGAAATCCCATTGGAGCTGTTCCCACAGAGCTAGAAGTATCAGTCAACAATCACAAGGCAGCCAGGAGCTTAGGGAAGGAGCCACCAGCAATCCTGCCTGCACTATGGAGGACTGAAATCTCACTTGGAGAGGACTTCAGTTTAATAATATGACATCCTGTCTGTCATGTCGTCAGTAAAGTTGTAGAAGTATGAGATGCAGGATATGTGTGACTTTTGAAAGTGGTGGATACTCAAGACCATTCTGGAGGCCTCTTACCAATCTTCCAATTTTCCAGCGATCTAAACTTGGAATTACTGGAAGGCTACTGCAGATGGAATTGGCTGGGGTGAAATGCTTAAAATACTTCAGCGAGTGGGTGGGAGAAACCCCTTCCTGTTCAGTAACTCCCGTAGGGTGATCAAACCCTTCATACTTCAATGCTTTGTGCAATCTTCTATGGACTTTGTTGAAATGCAGGTCCATGAGTAGCCGTTCTATGCTACATCTTAGGAATCAGCACTTACATGCCTTTTACAGGTAGATTTTGAGGTGCAGCCTGTGGGCTACAGCCTGAGAAATGCTTGGTCAGTGAATGCATTTCTCTATCATGTACATCTGTTTTATTTTAATGATGGTGTGTGTGGCAAGGGTGAGTCGGCCAAGGCTACATACCTCATCCTTGAATAGAGAACACAAACTAGAAAACAGACCACTTCATGGACATCGTTGTGTGTGGCAATTTTAGGGAAAATGCACCATCTTTTTGGATTTATTTAATTTGAAATTATATATTGAATATAGTACCTCTATCACCTTAAAAATTTAACAGCTGGGAGTCTTCCCAAAGTACATCTGTGAATATAGCTCATGCATATGAAGAAACAAACAAACAAACAAAACCCAAACTTGGTGTGGGAGGTCCTTATGTCTATGTGTTGCTTTTATTGGTTAATGAATAAAGAACGGCTTTGGGCCTATAGCAAGGAAGGGCAGAACTAGGTGGGGAAAGCTAGGCTGTATGCTGGGAGAAAGAAGAGCAGAGTCAGAGAAACGCCATATAGCCCTGAACTTTACCTGGTAAGCCACAGTCATGGCAATACACAGATTAATGGAGATGGGTTAAATTAATATGTAAGAGTTAGCCAATAAGAAACTAGAGCTAATGGGCCAAGCATTGATTTAATTAATACAGTTTCTGTGTGATTATTTCGTTTCTGGGTGGCCAGGACAAACAAGCAGCCTCCTTCCAACACAAACAATTTTTAAATTTGTTGATATAACAGATATTGGCAAAACAGGTTGTAGAGAACAAAGATCAGTAGCCAGATTCAGGGAACCTTGTGGCTATGAATCCATGCTGACTAAGAGAACAGGAGACACCCTGACGTCACTGCAGGCCCAGTGATCAGTGATGCCCTCCAATCTGTCATCATTGTCCCTCCACTGCCACCCTGTTTGCAAGGTGGCTCCCCTTCCAGTTCTTTTTAAGCACAGGCAGCAGGTTGTATGTGTCAGCTTCACTGCTTCTGTTTGTCACAAATCATCCTGAAATGTTCGTTATGGAAAGTTAGTGTCTGGCCGGCACAGCTTCATATCATTATGTAATTGTTTTGTTTTAGTCTATTATTTTCTACATACTTTCCATAATTTCATGTGTTAGATACGCATAATCCATAGATTATTAAACTCTTTAATTATTTGAATGTACACCATATACCCTAATTCCATTTCTACTATAACAAGAAGGTTTTTGGAGTCCCCAGGAAATACTTATGCCTAGTTTAGGTCTTGGAACCTAAAAAACAACAACTCAGTTTAAGATTTCATGGTGTAATTAAAAAAAAAAGGAAGCCCTCTATTTTTAAATTAGAAGAACATGGGCAACATTGTTTGCTGGTTCACTTAAATAGTGAAGCACAGGTAGAATAATGTATTTCTTAGATGATAGATCCTTGCCTAAGATGAATGACTGTGTACATTTCCTTTACATGTCTAATGCAGAGCATAATGTTGAACCCAAAATTCTAATTAATTCATTCTCAAGTTTAGCTAATTTTCTGATCAACTAAGTAAACTTTACAGATCCTCCTGATGGCACTGAGGATATTTTGATAGTAATTGAAACGGTATGAAACCAGATGAAAACGGTAAATGATAAAAATACATATTAAGGATGTGGATGCATCATAGTACTCTTCTTGTTGGATCAGGACATTGGCTCTGATCATTTCAAGCAGTGCTCCTTGAGAGCCCACACTGTCAGCTAGAACAAGGATGGCAGTCAGAAAAAAAGAAAGCCATTTCTTTGTCGGTTCACTAGCAGCACTCAAGTAAATACTTTCCACTGCCAGGAGTGTAACACTCCCCAGAGATTGTCCACAAATCTCTTCTTCCGTGCTCACTCTTACTAATTGGTGGCAGCTGTTTCCTGCCCAATTTGAAGATTTTGAAGTTGCAGGTAAGAGTCTTAAAAACATATGGATGATCTTTGTCCTGGACCAGTGGGAGGAGTATGATGGGACTCTGCTGGGCACTTCTTATCTGCCAGAGAACAAATACAGTGAACAAAAATTATGGAGGAGGGTTTATTTGAATGACTTACACAATAAAAGCCAGGTAATCAAACAATGGTTGTCTATATACTTCAGAGGCAAAACCAACTCTACTTTTCCCTGGAACCCCTGTGCGGGCCACTCCCACTCTGGCAGACAGTCTCCCCTCCACCCACTAGTTAATATTTCCAGGAAATGTCCTCTTAGACCTGCACAGAGGCATTCCTCTTAGTTGACTCCAGATCCAGCCAACTTGACAATATCATCACAATTCCTGATAAGCAATACTTTTAGTTCCTGGCCTCACTTAAGCATAAGCAGGGAATTCAAACCAGCAAAGCAGGCAAAGAAGGGAACTAGCAGAGTAGACCCAAAGGAGGTGAGAGGTGAGGCTGTGAGCCTGAAATAGTAGGAAAGTCTGCAGTGGGCAATACGAGAGCTGACCATCAGCAGGGCCCTCTGGTGCCACTTGATCGCAGTAGGGCCTACATTGCCAGATGCTTCACTGAGCTGTCATGGATCTCAACTGCTACTCTGTGAAGCAACTACCACATCCAGAAGAGCCTTCTGTAAATCTAAGAGTCATTAAAGCAATGGAATTAAAGCTGGAAACGATCTAAGAAGGCCGTGGGTTTCTTTGAGTACAACTAAGCTTTTCATGCCTCTTGGTAGACTAAGTTTGGGATACTACACTCCCAGAAATTCAAGGGCCACCAAAGTCACCCCAAGCTGATGGCTTCAGTTATCACTGAAGACTATGAAACAATGAAGGGCAAGGGCAAGAAAGAGAGAGAGAAAGAAAAGTGTTGGTTTTGTTTCATTTGGTCCCTTGAGGATTTCTTGCCATTTTATACCCATCCCACTTCCAACTCCTCCCAGATCCCTCCCTCCCCCACTTCTCCCAGATCCATTCCTTTTTCCCTATCCACCCAATTTTGTGTCCTTCGCTTCTTTTTTCAAATAGTTTTCCAGGAAAAGTTTTGATACATGGAAACTTGGGATCCCATTGGGGATTATGAGACTTGTTAATAAAACAATTTAAGAATGAACCTTAGTGGAAACTCCAGGATAATCTTATTAGCATTTAGAAGAAAAACTGCAGAGCAGGTTAAGCTGTAAAACTGCAGCAGCTGCCTGGAGCAGAAGAGGAAAAGTCCATGCCAGCAGACTGGCATGGAGAGGCATGGCTAGCAAGCAGCCCCATGGCTAGGAGAGAGGCTCGAAGGAAAGAGTAAAGAAGCCCAAAATAAGGAAAGCTTAGTTGGGGAGCTAGATCAATCCAAGGCTTTCTCAGAGGCCCTGATAGAAAGACAAAGGGAACCTTAGTTCTGTTCCCTTGACCAGGAGAAGATTTGGCAAGACTGGTCTGACACTGGAGCTAGTGCCTCCAAGGAGTCAAGGTTTCTGCTTCTGGGGACCCAATTCTTCCCTCTGGGCTGTGGTTATCAGTCCTAAGGCTGCTGCGTCTGAGCTATCCTATGTTCTCTTTGCCAACATTGACTAACCTCTACGATGACCTTGGTCATCTGTGCACCCCCTGCCTACCGCACTAACAGTATATACTTGTTAATAGTTTTGTTTGACAGCTTATGCTAGACCTTCTGGTCCCAGCTATTGCTTTTGCCTTCTTTGTTTCTAGTCTTCTCTATTTCTTGTCTCTGATCATACAAACTCAATACCTCACTGTTTGGAACCCTTATAGCTGCTGATTCAGGTTGGCTAAAGAAAGAAAAGAAAAGGTAACTTTGGGAGCAGGCAGATTTGTACCTCCACGTGTCTGTGGTCAGTAAGCTTCTGCTGTAGGGATTCTGGGAAGGAAAAGTACATTTTAATTAAAGGACTAATTATTCTACCCATCTCTTCAGCATGGCTTAAGGTGAGCCCACCTTCCTAGGGGTTGTCCTCAGCCAAAGTGATTAAACCAGCCCAACTAGAACTTTATGTCTTCACTCAGACCATAGGTTCTATTCCCAGGATCAGGAACATTCTTTAGACTAAAGGTTTGATTGATAGGTAGAATAGCAGCTCCTTGTAGCAGGGATGGGATAGAGGGTGTCTCAGAAATTTGGAGCTGGGCTTTTTATACCCCAAAGACAGGCCAATTTGATTCTAAACACTAGTAAATTAGGCATCATGTTACAGCAAATCTGGTTGGCTAGTTTGAATGTATGTGGGAAATTTCAACTGGTTGCTGGGATAGGTGGGCATGCCCAGGCTAAGAAAAGCCCCTTGGGGAAAAAGACTTGTCTAAAACTGAGGGGAGGAAGAAGGGAAAAATAGAAAAAACAAACAAGCAAACAAACAAAAAACCCCAAAAGCTGTGGTTATCTGACACTCATGGTCTTCTGAACTTTATGGTAGAGTTTAATGTAAAGCCTTGGTGTGCTCAGAGCTGACTGGATTTTTTTCAGAGTATATAGACATTTTAGGTTTTCCTGGGTTTGGAAGCCCATGTTACCACCTACAGAATGGGGCTGCCTTTTTCCTAACTCCTAACAGAGCTTCAGGATGCAGATAGACTCTGGAGGAGTTGTCTATGAACTCCAGCACCCTACCCCACTTCTTTGGCATCCCTGTTGCTATGGGGACTGAATAGAGAGGAGCAGAATACAAGCTTGTGGCTGTAAGCTTTCATAAGCTACTCATCTATAATGTTGGTATTCCTGAAAGTCACTGGGACTTATTTAGAGATGACGAAATTTTCGAGACCTGTACTCATCCTCCAGTGGGTCCCAATCAGGTGGTAATAAAGGATCCATCAATAATGGCACCTATTAAAAATGAAAGAAACACTTTTGTGTGAACAAAGTCCTGTTAATTCTGCCTAAGGAGACTGGGGAATTTCAACTATGAAAAATATTTAATAATAGTGTGCCATAGTAGATATTTACTTTGATAAATTGCCAGAGGATAAATATCTTTCTGTTGAAAGAAATTTTAATCCAATATAAAACTACAACCTATAAAGAGTTACTCACTGTATCTGTGGATCTATTAGGAAGAGTCAGTGACATTCAAGCTTGGTTTTCCATTACTAATGTATGAAAGATGGGTATTCACTTCAGTGAAGCAAATCAAAAGTCATGGATAAATGTACTGACCGGTAAATGATAAAAGGTTTTGTCCATAAAACTCATTGTGAACCTTTGCTGGCTGGGGCATAGCTCAAATGGTAGAGCATTTGCTACCATGTGCAAGGCCCTGGTTACAATCTTAACCAGCACAAAATAAAAGTTAAATTGCTTAAAGTAAAAGTTATTCAAGGAAACCCTGGGATGCTTGTGCATGTGATTAGTCGTGCAGTGATTCCTAAGGAAAAAACTAATCTTATTTATACAAAGTCATTTGAACACTTCAGAGCTCGTGAATGTGTGAATGTTATCCCTGTTGCTATGGGGACTGAATAGAGAGGAGCAGAATACAAGCTTGTGGCTGTAAGCTTTCATAATAGTTAGTGGGTGTCACTGCTCCCTGGACCCTCTGCCCTAGTCAAAGTCACAAATAAAGGACTCTTTTCTCCCCTCAAGATCTACTACTGCCCATTGTGAATTTTCATCATCTAGACTTTCAGTGGACAGCTGTTTTACATGCCCAGTTGTTGCTTTATTAATCTTCTCAGGGGGTTGGTGGGAGTCTTGTGGCTTAGGATTCCTGTGCCATTTAGAAGGAATGTTTAATTTCAGCACTGTGCCTCCACCCATTCTGAAGTCACACCATTGCTCTTTAAGAAGCTTATACTAATTAAAGGGCAAGGTTCAAGACCCTAGCTTTTATTTCACCTGAAGGCTTTCTAGATGAAATAATAGCCCCGAGAATAGAGGTGGATAGTTCAATACAGACTTGGGGTAATTTCAGCTTACATGGTGAAAAGCTGAAGTTGTCTTTGGGAAAGAAAGAGATCATTGTGCAGATAGAATTCACACTGGGTGTTTTGTTTTGTTTTTTTGGATGTGGTGCTAAATGTAACTTGAAATAGAAGTTATTAGTTTGGCCAAAACCCATTTCAGATTTAATTGAGGCAGATATATATTCAAGAAAGTTGTGTGTCTTGGCAATATAAACATTGAACAGAGGTCACAATGCTTTCAAACCTTAGAATTTGAACCACTCAGGGACCAGCAAAAAAACTTTTCAACTGTAGAGCAATTTGGAAACAGATTGGGGTTTTTT
>JAQHUG010000042.1:8053478-8064875 GCA_028555095.1 Dicrostonyx torquatus | reverse complement strand
TTCTTTTTAATCCAAATTTTACCACTTTGGGGCCCAAAGGGACAGGTAAACAGCTAGGCTTTATTGATAGTCTGAATTTTTAATTTTTTCTCTTTTTTCTTTGCCTAGTCTAATTTTATACTAATAAACATTTCAGTAATAGTTACCTCTTCATTGTATTAAAGGGAGTCTAGTCTACGCATTGGGGAAGATCATCCTCACTGCTGATAAAGAGCTCTGACTGAATTATTTCCTGATTACTTAGCATGGTGTTTATGAAAAGCAGTGAAAGTGGTCCTTTTTTCTTTCAAGGTAGAGAGAGAAGGTATTAGAGTAATGGGATCAGACAGAATTTTCTGCTTCTACTTAAACGATTATTTTATTAATTAGTCTTTCTTTCCCCTGAGAACCAGATCAACACTCATTGGAACTTGCCCAAGACCTGTTTCCTTCACAGAAGGATACCTTTCAATTCCACGCTACACTTTGGAGCAAATATGAATGGTAGTAATCCAGTCTGGCTAGTTTAATCAGAAGGCCAGCTATTAGAACGATAATTTAAGAATGACTGGCTAAATGGCCCCTTTCCCACTAGTCACATGTCTTCAAAGCAAGCACTTGCAGAAATAACTGTGGGTAGGGGTTACAGTCTAGCACAGTATCTTTTAGAAAGTAAATTAGTGATAAATTCAAAAGGGAAGTACCTACCTTCTAGTTTCAGTATTTAAAAGTATCTATTGGCAATTCCCTTACAACTCCATGCTACGTAATTCCAGTTAACTATCTGGGAAGCTGAAAACACATGAAGTGATTAGCATTGGAGACTTTCACGAGACAACAGGATGGCTTTTAAAACCGGTGATAAATCATCATTATCTTAATGAGCTCTGTGTGTAATTGAAGGAAACAGATTTGAGAGGGATGAGTTGCGCATTTTAGAACAAAAGTAAAGCATGTAGGTAAGGTGTTATGAGTCTGAATTCCTCAGAGAGCTGGCAAATGCTCCTTACAGGCTCACCAGCTAAAGGCTCCCTTTAACAGCTGTTCGGTTGTTAATTGTCTTTCTTCGACAAGCAGCTTCATGGTGTTGGAGTTGTTTCCAGGTATCCTCCACCTAAATTCAAAGATACCGCTGGAACATCTGGAGGACAGTGTGACAGATAGCACAGTTCTTCCGGTGCTTGTACTTGTGCAAGACTCTCCATGTCTTCTTAATTAGGATGCAAAATAGAAGTGACAGAGCTACTGCGTGTGAACAGGCAGCAGCTGGCCCTTCCAGGAGAGGGGTGGGCTTAGCAGTCCGACTGTGGAATTGTCATTCATATGTGTGACAGGCGGGGACTCTCAAAATGGAGTCCTGCAAGTCCTGTTGCTAGTCAGATGAACATTCAGTTTCGTGTGATAGGAGCAAGGGAAGCTGTTGAGTTTCTTCCAGCTCTCCAGCTTCTGAGGATCTCAGAGTTGCATCATGAAAGCTGAGTTTCCTCAAGAGATAAAGGGAAGAACTGAGATAGTTCTTGAGGTAACTTGGGGAGCTGGAAAGATGGCTGTGTAGTTAAGGGCACTCGCTGCTTTTTCAGAGAACTTGAGTTTAGTTTCCAGCACAGTTGTACGATAGCTCACAAGCACCTGTAACTCCAGCTCTAGGGTTATCTGATGCCCTCTTCTGGCCTCTGCGTGCATGCAGGTGTGTTCTTGTGCCCCCCAAATATGTAAATAAATATCTAAAAAACATAACAGGTAACTTAAACATAGAGGAATAAAACCATTATTTAATCAGTGTAATGGTCCTTGGTGATAGGTTTCACTGCACATGTTAACTAATTTGAATTTTAATAGGTGAAGGGCAAAAAGGTAGACAAAACATGAGTTATGGGGCCAGAAGATCGTCAGTTTTAGAATAAGATCATACAGGTCTAAGTTCTGGAAACTTGCAACTCTTTTGTTATTAGAGAGGTATAAATAGAAAAAGAAAATGTGATTTTGTGCCACATCCACCGAATTCTAACACAGGTAACTAAAGCGTCAATAATCTGCCTTGTCAGCTGGTGGAAGTTCAATGAACTGTGTATGTATAACTTAATAAAACCTTTAATTCAACTACTTCATCTTCACAAGGCCAACTGAAAAATCTGACCTTTGTTAGCTTTTAATTGACCATGTTTTAAAATTAAAAAATGACTTATTTTGAAATGAGATGTTTCCATAGACAGAAAATGGGCTTAGTTACCCTACCATGGTTTGCCATTGTTTCCTATCTGGGCATGATTTGGGAAAAGACTGTAATCCCTCAATAGTTGACTTTATTCTCCTGCATGATGGGACTAATATTGTCTTCTAAGATATGAGTTCCCAGCTCCCAGAACCGCATCAGGCTCATGATTAACTCACCATAATTGAAGTAGATCAGTGATGATGACTGATGATGATGGTAATTGTATTAGTTGCTTTTCTATTTGTGCAATAAAACACCACAGACAAGGCAAATTATAATTGATTGGGCTTATGGTACCAGTGGGTTAGAGTCCATGATGGTGGAGCAAAGGCATGGTGACAGGGACAGCTAAGACCTCTCACCCTGAGCATCATCTGCATCCTGTAGGCAGAGAACACACCTGGAATGGCATGAGGTTTTTGTAACCTCAAAGCCCACCCAAGTGACATGCTTCCCTCAGTATGGCCACAACTTCCAACCCTCCCCAAACAGTCACCAACTGAGGATCAACTATTCAAATGACCAGACTCATGGAGGACATCTCACTTAAACCCCCACAATAATGTAGCCTGTTGTCTTACTGCATGAAATGTAACGAAACAAATTTGAGGTAGCATAGGAACATATGCCTTGGTCATTCAGAAAACATAATTTGAGCTCTTCCCTCTTAGAAGCCATTACATTTGTCATACTTGTAAATGCTACAAATATTCAAAAATAGATCAGATCGTGGTGCTTTGTGGGAATTTGTATAACTCTTATGGACTCAAATCTTATGTTCCAAGGATGCTCTCTAGGTATGAGAAGAGCACTCACTAGCCCTTTCTTGAATTCTGGTGAAATAACCAAGACATGGAATTCAGATTCTTCAAGAATTCTAACACTGAAATAGACCATACCCTGTCTTGAACCTGTTCCTAATCCTTTGCCAAGGAATCCCCTGGACAGAGCTCAGGAGTGGTGGCTTTGTTTGCTTGGACTTCATATTGCTGCTGTCTGGGCTTATCCACTCAACTGATGAGACCACGTTCAATGCTGAATTAAAGAGCAACACAACAGCCGTCAGGGCCTGTAGATGTACCCCATGAGATTGTAAGCCAGCTCACTTCAGGTCAGCTCCCGTCTTGTCAGTGACTTGGGCCTCCATTTCTGTCCAATTTAAAATATTTTTATCCTCCCTATGTGTTCGTGATCCCCTGAGAAAATTGTGCTCATCTTTCAATGTCTAGAATGAACCAAGCCAGGATTTTCATTTCTTTTTTTATAACCTAGAGTGCTTTGCTCATCCCTGTGTGAAACCCTTCATGTTTGGCGTACTTTGGCTGCTTACATAAAGAATTTAACTTCCCACAGGCAGGGTGCTGTAGGAAACTCTTTCAGCCAGTAGCCTTTAAGTTACCCGCCCACTTGGGCGTGGCCTCTTATACTATAAATGCCATTATATAGCACGCACTCTCTCTCTTCCTGCTGCTGGATTCCCTGTTCAAGCATAGGACTGTGATCTGTAAGTCTACCCCTAAATAAATAACCCTTTATTATCTTCAAATCTGAGCTAGTGTGGGATTTCTTTTTAGTGATCCCCTTCAGCAGGAGTCATCTACCTCATCTCTGTCTTAGTGTCTACTCAAGAGTAGCACAGATAATCTAGTTGGACAATGTTTGTGGAATATGCACACCGTTTCCACCTAGTTTATTTTCTTATTAATTTTACTTGACTTTGCTGTGGATTGAATGTGAAACATCTTCCACAAGCTCACCCATTCAAACACTTGGCCACCAGCTTCTGATGCTGTTTGGAGAGGCCATGGAACCTTTAGAAGATGGAGCTTATTGAAGGAGGTCACTTGAGGCTCTAAATCCTGGCCCCATTTCTTATTCACCCTCTGCTTCCTGAGCACAAATGCAAAGTGACCAGCCAGCTTCATGTTGATGCCACCATGCCTTCCCTCCCAGCTGCCATGTTTTTCTCCATCATTGATGGGCTGCATCCCGCTGGAACTGTAAGTCCAAATATGCCCTTTCTCTCTTAAGTTGCCTTTGTCAGGGTTCTTTACTGTAGCAACAGGGGAATAAAAACTCATGCAGACCCTGTCCTCTCTCCATAACAATTGCTAGGTGCCCCTTATTCCAACATCCAACACTGAAATAACTCAGAATCCCACCCCCTCACAGTGACTCCGGCCCCCCTTTTTTGTTGCTGTCCAGAGCTCCAGCTTCATGGCAGAACATTCCGGAACTTCTAGACTAATGCCTCTGTATCTCCATGAGGCTCTGAACAATTCTTCTGTCAGATTCTTCCATCTCTCCTATTATCATTTATTCTTAACAAATTATTTTCTTACATTTTAAATTATCTCACCAGCACACACTTTTAGCTTTTAGCCTTTGCTTATTTTTAATCCACACTGCTGCTGAGGCCTTTCTCTTTAAAGATGTATTTTTAATCAAACCATTACATAAATAAGGGGTCATCAAAAACTCTCTCTAATGAAATGGTTATAATATTTTGGTTTATTTTTAAGTAATAATGCAATTCTTTCATTTCCTAGACTATCATAGGGTAGTTTATATTTTCAAAGAAAAGTAGTGCTCAAATCTAAAATATATACAATAATAATACATATATGCATACATGGATAAACATGGATAAATTTTAAAACTGAGAACAATTCTCTAATTTATACAGGAATCTGAGAGTTGCACTTCTTTTGTCTTACTGGCTTGGATGCTGGGATGGCATCTGGGTTGGCAGAATTCTTCATTCCTCTGAGAACTTTGTAATTTTGCTTCTTGGGTAGATTCAAACTGTCATTACCTCATATCCAGAGCTGGGCTACAGTTCAACTTTGAGCTGTAGTTTCCTCTCTGTTCGTGGTCTTCTCTCTGCTGACCTCCTGTGTGTGAAGACTATGCTGAGCAGGGCTCGTCCTTGACTCATGGGCATGCAGTGTCTGGGCAGGCTCTTCTCAGGGGGTGAAGTCTGTGGTCACAATGCAGACATCACACTTTCTTGCTGTGCAAACTCATTGCTTCGTAGGGATGTCCCACTCTTCTACTTCTTTGCACTATGGCTCTTGTTAAACAACTTGCTGAGCAGAGGTGACAGATCCTGATCCTACTGTCCATTATCTCTAGAATCTGTTGAAATTCCGCCCATTTCCAGTGGCTTCCATATTAATCAGGGTTCTCTACAGGAATAGAATTGAAGGAATATATTTATTAAAGGGGACTTTATCAAGTTAGCTTCCAGGATGTGATCTGGGTAGTCTAACAATGACTGTCTCACACTGGACAGGCCAAGGGTCTGTAGTTGCTGGATGTCTCAGCAGTTCCAGTCCAGCTCTGAAATTCTGAAGACTCCTGGAGAGCTACTGGTCTGTGGTCTACATTGGAGTCCCAAAGAAGCTGATTATAATATCAGCAAAGGAATGCCATCACTTCTAGATAAATGAATTTGACAGTCAGAGTGAGGACAAGCAGAAAAAGAATCAAAGTTTCCTCCTTCTGGGCCCTTTAATGTGAGCTGCCACCAGAAAGCATGACCCAGATTTAGGGAGAGTCTTCCTGCTTCAAATAATCTTATAAAAAATACCCTTCATGGAGAACCTTGGGGGATTATGTTTTATTTAATCAGGGATGCAGTCAGGATGACAACCAAGACTAGCCATCATACTTTCTAAATGGTCCCCTCTCAGAAATTGACCTTAAATAATTCCAGTTCTTACAAAAAGTATGGATGACCCCAAGACATTTTTTTTCACTCCAGCAGGAACTATGGGTGCCTTGCATTTTTCGCAAGGCCCCACGTCTGAGGGCGGCTTAGTTCCCAGCCTCTGGTTGAGGGTGAGTAGAAGCAGTCTAGTGGATCCTTTATGTCCTTCCTCAGCTTGAGCAGAAGCCCTTGTTTGTCATCATCTGCTGAGCCTTGCCCAGTTCCTGATCCCAGAGCCGCTGCTACAGTTCACCTGCAAGACTCCAGCCACCATCGCCAGACAAATACAGTTTTTAAACAACAACGTAGCTTGCCAAACTGTGCCCTGGCAAGGAGATGTGTCTCCATTTTGTAAGACTTAAGTACCCAGGAGCTGCTCAGTGCCTGCAGAAAGCTTCCATCTTGGCTATTTCAGTTTGTTTAAACACATTATTGGGCACTCTGCTCAGCAGGACACCTGCAATCTTGGCCTTGAAGGGAAAATTGTGAGTTCAAGACCAGCCTGGGCTGTAAACTGAGATCCTGACACAGGAAGGAAGGAAGTGAGGGAAAAGAAGGCAGAAAGGAAAGATTGCCATGGGATCCCCCTACTTCAAAAAACAGGTCTAAATTGTGCTTAAGTCACCAACAGGATCCTTCACTTGAAATAAGGAAATTACCACTCGATTCAGTTTTAATATCATCTGCCCCTTTTAGTAGTTTGCAGCTTCTAACTCACTGGTGGCTTACAGAGGCTGAGCCCTGGTGTTCTCAGTCACCAGCAATGTCTCCCTTCTCTAAGCTGTGTCCCACTTGGCATTTTTCCCCTCCCGCCCACTCTACCTCCTTTATGGCAGTTTTGTTTATTTCTGTGGGAGTTAAGCAAGTCTGTGTTTTCATTTCTCATCTCCTCATTGTTTTGATTGTTTCCTCTTCCTGGCTAGAGCAGGTTGGCTTTCTACTAACCTCCCTTGACAGGTCTGTAGCTCTTGCTCACTAATAAGGGAAACTTCCTGAGAGGCCATGGGTTTTGACTGGGTGCCTGTGCTGGGCTCAACAAGACAAGCTAATATAGCTTAGACCCTGAACTTTGGTTGGTTGAGGAAGACCCTTTAGTCAGTTGGTTGAGTAGGCTGCAAACTAACTAGCTATACAAATTGGTTGGTTAAGCAGGTTGTAGTTAAGTTGTTTTCTGTGTCTGGCTTCGGTTTTCTTATAGGTACAGTCTGATAACATTCCTTTCTGGAGTTCCCAGGGCTTGTTCTGGCTCTGGGAGATGCCTGATGCATGAGTAAGTTTTTATGTTGTGTAAATAAACTCTCCTTAGTTTATCAAATTTTTAACGGGTTCTTCCAAACACTGTGTCCTGTTGCCTTTTCAAGATGGATGAAAACCCTGGCTCACTCTTGTGTGGTGGTAGACATTCCCAAAGCTCTTTTTGGAAGCTTTCAAAACAACTCTGCTACCATTCTCCTTGTGATTCCCCAGATTTTCAGTCCCCCAACCCCAACTACTGTAGCTTACACCTCGAGATCTTATTTTGTAAGCTATCTGTTGTTTCCATGTGTAAATTCAATTTGTTTACAGAAGTAAATTTTTTTGAGAACAACAGACATTGAATTTCTTACTTGGAGTCTCTAGTAGATGGGTACAGAGGAGAGAGGTCTTCATGATTGGTGGGGAGATGGAGACTGAGAATGTTCTGATCTTGTGTGTGCTCAGAAGCGAGGGACAGAACTGGCTTCAGTGATCCTGGCCCCGTGCCTGCAGATGTTGAAGCAGTAGCTGTGGGGCTGTGCTGCAGCCTGCTAAAGATTATCAGTTAACACTGATCTTCCTTAAGAAGTTTGCTCCTCTTTGCACTGTAGACTTTTTAGGGTATTTATATTGATTTAAAAGTATTTCATTAAAATATTCACATTGGTTATTATGTTTGATACTTCACAGGCATCCTCCTTCCCAGGCTTATGTTTCAGCTTTGTTAAAAAACTTGGGAATCTTTTGCTTCTGTATTTATATGTCTGCCAGACAAAACTGGTAGATCAATCGACTTAGAGCAAGAGTCGTTAAACTCTCAGAACCACCCTGGGGGCTGGGTAAAACAGAATCTCTGGCCCTACCCAGACTCAGCAGGTCTAGGAGGAGCCAGGGAATTTGGACATCTAATGCATTCCAGTTATTACTTCTATTGCTGGTATGTGGGCCACCCTTCAGGACTATGACGGAAATTTCGTTGCCTATGACTTCCTAGTACCCATCAGTAGAAGTCATTTCTTCTTATCATTGAATAATATTTCATAATAGGATGCACCACAGTTTATCTTTGCACCCACTGGAAAAAAAACTCTTACTTGCTGCCAAGTTTGTGCAATTATGAATGAAGCTTCCTTAAATATTTAAGTGCAAATTTTTATGTTGCCATGGATTTTTAGTTCATTTCAATAAATACCGAGGGGCTTCAATATTTGTATATATGCATGTGTACATGTACATATTGCCTGCACATGTGTGTAAGTTATGCTGGTCAGTTTTTTGGTCAACTTTACACCTAGCTACAGGCATCAGAGAGGAGGGAGCCTCAATTGAGAAAATGCTCCCATAAGATTAAGCTGTACGCAAGCCTGTGGGACATTTTCCTAATTAATTATTGTTGGGGGAGGGTCCAGACCATTGTGGGTGGTGCTGTATTCCTGGGCTGCATTCCTAGGTTTTATAAGAAAGCAGGCTGATCAAGCCCTGAATAAGCCAAGTGAGAAACCCTTCTCCATGGCCTCAGCCTCAGTTCCTGTCTCCAGGTTCCAGCCCTGTTTGAGGTCCTGTGCTGACATTCTTCAATGATAGGCTACGATGTAGAAGTGTAGGTCAAACGAACCCTTTCCTCCCCAGCGTGCTTTCAGTCATGGTGTTGCCTCATATCAAATAGTAACCCTAATTAAGACACCTGTCTTAATGGTCAGAGGTCGATGGTCAACATCTAGTGTCTTCCTCTGTAACTCTCTGCCCTCCCTCCTTCTTGAGCCTTGGTTTCTCACTGAATCTAAAGCTTACTATATTCATCAAGACTAGATGGCCAGTGAGCTAAGGGGTATCATCCTGTCCCGTCTCCACAGTGCTACCCATTGCTCCAGGCGCTACACTGCTGTGTTTAAATGTTGGAGCAATCACTCCAATTTGTTGATAGGAAATGGTAAATCAGCATAAATCCCTCAAAGTAAGCCTCGTACTGCAGTGATCACAGCTGACTGCTGGTTATTGAGTAAATCTGTTTAGTGTGAAGTGCTTAAGAAAGGGGGCTGGAAAATAGCAAGCTGGAGTGTAGAAGAGCTGGGATGTAAAGTGAGCCTTTCTGACTCCGAAGTTAAAAGCAAAATCCAGCTGGAACTGAACTGGAAGCCCCCTCTGTGCAACTAGTACACACAGTGCTAGAAGATGCTATGCAGGCTGCTTGCAAAGAACAGCCATTAGCAGTCTCACGCAAGCTGTAAGCCCATATGATCAAGACAGGTTAGTTCATATTTGCTTTGCTGAGTGTCCACTCAGGAATACCAGTCTGGGCTTTCATTTATTACGTGTGCTTTTAATAAAATTTTATTTTCAGACACTTTGTCCAGTGTTGGGAAGACAAAACAGTAAGAGGAGTCTCTGTCCCTCCAGCTCACATTTTAGAGGGAAAACGTAGCTGTGTAAACACACAGCATAAACAAACAAACCATAACCTAAGGACTATAGAAATGGCACAGCTGCTGGGGTGCTGGATAATTTTGGTCTCCAGTAACAGCAAATATGTGAAAATCATTAGACCTGTCTGTGATCACCTGCTGGAGATACAGCTGCTGGAGATACAGAAGCATCATTAGGAAAAGCAGAACTCTGCTACAGAGTCCCACATCCGCAAACATACATAGTCTTACATCTGCGACTTTGGAATCGACACAGTGGGGTTACATCATAACTGGGTTTAAGAATATGGTATGTACTCACTCATAAGTGGGCATAAACAAAATTCATGATCCTAGAGAAGCTAAGTAATAAGGTGAACTCAAAGAAAACATATATAGACCCACCTGGAAATAGGAAACAGACAAGATCGCCTGACAAAATTGGGAGCATTGGGGCCTGGGGTAGAAGGAAGGGGAGAAGGGGAGGGTTGAGGAGAACTTGAGGGAATGTGATAGTTGAGATGGAGGAAGGACAGATATGAGAGCAAGGAAAGAGATATCTTGATTGAGGGAGCCATTATGGGGTTGGCAGGAAACCTGGCTCTAGAAAAATTCCCAGGAATCCCCAAGGATGGCCCTAGCTAGAACCCTAAGCAACAGAGGAGAGGTTACCTGAACAGGCCTTTCCTTGTAGTCAGACTGATGAATATATTAAATATCACCATAGAACCTTCATCCAACAACAGATGGAAACAGAGGCAGAGAACCACATCGGAGCACTGGACTGAGCTCCCAAGGTCCAGTTGAAGAGTGGAAGGAGTGAGAATATGAGCAAGGGAAGTCAAGACCATGAGGGGTTCACTCACTGAGACAATTTGCCTAAACTAATTGGAGCTCACCAACACCAACTGGACTGGGAGTGAACTATCATGGGATTAAACTAGTCTCTCTGAATGTGGTTGACAGTTGGGGCAGACTGAGGGGCCACTGACAGTGGTACTCGGATTTGTCTCTACCGCATGTACTGACTTTTTGGGATCCTATTCTCTTTGGATGGATACCTTGCTCAACTTAGGTGTAGTAGGGAGGGCCTTGGTCTTGCCACAGAGCAGGGATGCCTTGTCCTCTCTGAGGATTGGAGCAGGGAGGGGTGGGAGGTTGTGTGGAGGGAGTGGGAGGAGGGGGAAGAAGTGGGAATATGGAGTGGTATTTTTTTAAGTAGTAAAATAATAATAATAAAAACTAAAAAACCCAAAACAAACAAACAACAGCAGCAGCAACAACAACAAAAACTTTCCATTGACTAAAAGAGCCATGTGACACCTGGTTACCTTGGAAAATAACCTGATCATTTGATAAAGAAATGAGAAGGTGCCCGAGAGCTCTGGGTTGGTGGTGAAGGGTTCCAATGGATCTCAAAGCTCTGAGAATGAGGGAGTGCCGCGTGCTCAGCCATAAATGAATGATCTATATCACCCCTTTGAAGGCTGTGGGGATGAGGGTGTGGAAAGGAGGTGATGGCCAGAGGAAGGGTTGGGGTGGGGTGGAACACTGTGTGTGACATCACCATTGTGTTCTTGATCTCTCAGCAATTGTAATACCAGCTCGAGATAGGGCTCATGTGGCCTTGCTGCTCCCTAAAGGACTAGCTGGTAGACAGTGGTCGTTGGCTGGGGTGTGGGGGGAGGAGTGCTCGCAAGACTCATCCCTCCCAGAGTCTATAGACAATTTAGACAATTAATAGCCCTAAGGAGGGAAGAGACATTTTCTTCAGTGGCATAAATCTGGTAGGAAATCCATGTTTGTATAAACAACTCCTCACCCAGATTCCTCTAAGAAATGCTAGTAAAATT
>JAQHUG010000042.1:8025945-8052691 GCA_028555095.1 Dicrostonyx torquatus | reverse complement strand
TTCTTCCATGTATGCTTGTATGTTAGAAGAGGGCACCAGATCTCATTATAGATGGCTGTGAGCCACCATGTGGTTGCTGGGAATTGAACTCAGGACCTCTGGAAGAGCAGTCAGTGCTCTTAACCTCTGAGCCATCTCTCCAGCCCCAGAGACCTCTTCTAAGTTGCAGTCTGTGCTAAGGTCCCAATGCAATTTTATGCTGTCTGTTTATTTCGCTCTAGAAGTTCTTTTCCAGTGAGTATCCTATATTCAACAAAGAACCAGGCACGTCATCTCTCTTGATGTATTTAGAGAGAGTAAACATCTCAAAATCACAAGAAAAAATGATACATAATGAAAGATAATAGTTGTCTTTTCTTCTCTGTACTCCGTCTTCCGCTTCCCAAGGGGAGAATCAGTGTCACTTCTGATGGCTTTTCTGGTGATGCTTTCCTTAGTAATCTGAATAAAATACATGGCTCCCGGCTTATAGTGAGGTCTGAATGGTCTCTATGAATTCATAGTGTTAAAGGTGAAGAACTTAGAACTTAGTGCATGCACTACCTCAACTCCCTCGGTTTCCTGCTTCAAAAACTGGAATGTTTGAGCCCGTGCTGCACAGGTTTGTCAGGCAGGGTTTGCAAAGGGGCAGGACCGCCATGCTAGCACGAGTCTACCTATTAAAATGGGATTTACTAGACTGCCTTACAAGATGTGGTCTAGGGAGCCCAACACTGGCTGTCTCACAAGGGAAAGGGAATCCAGTAGCTGTTCAGTCCATGAGGATGCATATCTCCACAGTCCCAGTCTGGTGCTGGAGTCCTGGGAGACTCCTGGAGGGCTGCTGGATTTCTGTCTAGGCCGGAATCTTGAAGAAATTTGATTCAATGCCAGTCTCCACAGCAGGACTGATGAACTTACCAGAGAGAGGGAGGGCAAGCAGAGCCTTCTTCTTTCATGTCTTCTTATGTGGACTGCCAACTAAAAGGTGTGGTTCAGACTTAGGGGGAGTCTTCCTTATTTAGGCACTCTGATTAAGAAAAACATGGGTTTTAGTTGATTCCAGATGAGGCCAACTAGACAATCCAGTTAGCCATCAGAGGAAGAAAGGAATCAGAGTTCAAATCCATAGCACTCCTGTAAAATGTCCATCCTGGCAGTGCACAGATCCAGCATGCTGGGCAAGTAGGGGCAGGTAACTCCTGGGGCTTGCTGATTGCCAGCCTAGCTTAAGGTTTAGTGAGAGATTCACTCTCAAGGGAATAAGGCAGAGAAAGAGAGAGGGAGGGAGAGAGAGAGAGAGAGAGAGAGAGAGAGAGAGAGAGAGAGAGAGAGAGAGAAAGGGGAGGGAGGAAGAGGGAGCTGGGCCCGTGACTTCCTCCTCTTGTCCTTATGCATGCATTCCCGCACATGTGCATATAACACACAAAATGCTTTCATGATCAAAGTTCATAACTAATAACAATGCAATCTTGAATTATAATTCAACATTTTGGTATGTATTTATAGATGGAGTCTGTAATTTTAAAGCCAAATAAAAACATTTACAATATTAAATTATTCTTTGTTCCTAAAATCAGATTTTATTTCTGTTGAAATAAAGAACTCTAGTCCTGCCCTTGAGAGCTAAGTCTGGGGAAGAACTGCATACTTGGTTTTCTCCTTTCAGGCGATGCTCGGTTGCCATGGTTCCTTATAACTCACGTCATAGCCCTCTTCACACTCCTTTACTGCTTTCCTGAAAACATTTCAGGGAAATAATTTTCATATGAGATGCATACATGAAATCTTTCTTAATTCATGCATAGGTAAACATGTCTTAATTCTTACAGCATTGATCCTTAAGGCAGGTAGGTATGCAGATCTGGAAAGAGAATTCCACTTCCTTGGATGGGGTGTGGAACTCTGTGTTCTGGTGTGCAGGGCTGTTGGTGCATTGTGCCGAGTGTTCCCATTTCACTGTAGATAAATGTGAGTCTTTGGAAATGTATTTTTAGCACAGTTAGCATGAGTCCCGTCAAGTTATGGTTGCCGTTTTCTTGTTACAAAGTCAAACAGTTCTGCAAGGCTTATTAAACACTTCACTGTTGCTCCCTTCTTCGCTCTTTCCCTCCCTCCCTTCCTCTCCCTCCCTTCCTCTCCCTCCCTCCCTCTTTCCTCTCCCTTCCTCTTCCTCCCTCCCTCTATCCATCCATACCTCCCTTCCTCTTCCTCTCCCTTCCTCCTCTCCCTACTGTTAGTGTGTTAGGCATTACCACTGATCTTTTATCACTTCTCTAAGCAAGTCCTTGTCCCTTCATTCAAGTGATGTATGAATTGTCATTTTGGGTAAATCAACATATTTTGTGGACTGCAAACATTTGTGCTCACCCTAGATTTTTTTTTCAAATTTAGTATAAAAATGTACTCATCCTTATCATTAATTCATACCCAGACTTTCTGCCAATTGTTTAAATATATTGCTGACATCCTTAAACCTGTCCATTGTGTCTTTTGGGAGAACTCTCTGATCTTCTTCAGTGCAAATCTTTTTCTTTCTAGGCCACCGTCAGGCTGTCACCCTGGGGTCTCTGCTCACCACTGTTTGAGGGAATTTGCTCACCATGTGGGTTGGGATCCTTATTCCAGAATTCCTATGTTATTTATTCTATGTTCTCATTTTGGAGGATCACCCTCTTCAGTCGGGTTTTGAGAAAAGTTCTGAAAGGTGGGTTACACATATGAAAGCATCTTTATCCTATATTCATAATTAATTGATATGACATTATTAACTGGATATGACTTTAATTTTTATAGACGCTATCACCCTCCAAAATTCCACTTGAATGAATTCCAGTCATTCAAAAGCCCTAATGCAGTTTATATTATTTATTTGTTTGTTTGTTCATTCAACTTACCTGTTTCATCGTCTATGAAGCTTGATGTCTGTTTCTGTGTTCCCAGATATATTTCAACCATTACCTGTTATATTTATAATTTTAAGATATCTTTTGTTTTGAATATCCTTACTAAAGGCATTCTGTTACTTTATGAGCTAATGCTTTTCTTGTTTCTCTGAGAATATTGATTGTATTTTTAAATTTTTCTTTATAACATTTTTCCTGTTTGAGATTTTTGTGTCTCCTCTTAGATTCCCCACAAATGTTACTTGATCCCTGACTCTGTGCTCACTGGGAAGTGGGCCACTCACAAGCTCATGAAAAGCTTTGTGAACATGGTTAGGTCTTCACTGGTGGCCTCCTGGAAAGGAGATTGACCTGAAAGAAGGTTTAACTAGGGATATCTGAAGTAGCTATCCTGTGATTTTTTTTTTTTTAAATTTTGAGACAAGGTATCTTTATATTGCGCACCATGAGCACAGCAACTCTTAAGGAAAACATTTAATTGGAGCAGCTTATAGGTTTAGATGTTTAGTCCATTATCATCATGATGAGACGTGGTGCATGCAGGTAGACATGGTGCTGGAGAAGGAACTCTACATCTTGGTCTGCAGGCAACAGGAAGTATATTGTGACACTGGGCATAACTAGAGCATAGACTGACACACATGTACAGTGGCATGGATACCTTCACACTGACTCCACAGTTGTCTCCGACTGTTACACATGTGCAATGACATGGATACTGCACACTGACTCCACAGTTGTTTCCGACTGCCACACATGTGCAGTGACATAGATACTGCACACTGACTCCACAGTTGTCTCCGACTGTCACACATATGCAGTGACATAGATACTGCACACTGACTCCACAGTTGTCTCCGACTGCCACACATGTGCAGTGACATGGATACTGCACACTGATTCCACAGTTTTCTCCCACTGCCACACATGTGCACTGATATGGATACTTCACACTGACTCCACAAGTTGTCTCTGACTGCCACACATGTGCAGTGACATGGATACCACACACTGATTCCACAGTTGTCTCCGACTGCCACACATGTACGGTGGCATGGATACCTGCACACTGATTCCACAGTTGTCTCCTACTGCCACACATGTGCAGTGACATGGGTACCCACCATACATGTGTTTTCTCCAGCAATTTTCTATGTTGAGATTATCCGGAATTTTAGCTCTGGATTACTATGAACACTTATATGAAATGCAAAAAGCAATCCTGAGCAAGAGGAAGAATGCTAGAGGGATCGTTATTTCAGACTTGAAAATATAGAGCTGTAGTATTAAAAACAATATGGTTCTGGCACAATAGTAGACCTTAAGAAAATAGGAGATTCAAATCTGAGTACTTTTAACTACAGCAATTTAATACTTGACACAGAAGCAAAAAATATTCTGAAGAAAATGCAGCATCTCTGACAAATATTGGGAAAACTGTAACGTCCATGTGCAGAAAAATAAAATTAGATGTGTATCTACCACCCAGCACAAAAATTGGATCCAAGTAAATCAAAGACCTCAATATGAAACCTTAACCACTAAAGTTGATAGAAGAAAACATAGGCAGTGACCTACGTGATACAGGCTTAGGAGAGGACTTTCTGGATAGTACTCCATTGACCAAGTCATTAAGGATTGACCACACACATGTGCACATGTACATGCATATGCATACTTACATCTCTAAGAAAGTTGAGTCACTTGGGCTGACAAAGGTCCCCACAAGTACTTTAACAACAACAAAAACCCCAAGTAACAGGCAGGCAGCATGGGCAATCTCCTTTCAATGGCTGGTACTGGTAGTCCAAGTGACTCCCCAGTGTAGTATCAATGTAGCCCTTCCTTGCCTCTCAGGGGTTGAGGGCGGGTTCTGTTGCTGGAGAGCATCCACTTAGGACATAGCACTCAAATGACTTGAGCTGAATCTGACCCAAAAGCCTCTCTTCCATGATCTAGTTTCTGTGATCCCAGAAATTACAATGCAAGCTGCCAAGGGAAGTATTTGAATGGTTCGCGAATGCAAGACTTACAAACCATGGCATTACCAGCATGGCAAGAGGTGCTGAAAGCTGCAGAGAGGCCTTGCGGGTCTTGTGACCTTCTGAGCCCTTGGGGCCTGTCAGTTTCCTAAGAGTCTTTGAAATGTCCTTAGCTTCTGGAGTCTTACAGGCTTCCTCTGCTTCCTCCAGGAGAGAAGGCGTCAGTCCAGAGGAAATAAGCACACGACAAAAGGCTGGCATATTGGAGTTGAATTCCTACTTCTTCATTCAGGATCAGATTGTCTTTTCTCCATGAAGCATTTGAGACTTTTGATAGTCTTCAGTAAACGCCAGCCTTTAAAACTCCGGAAATTGCAGGGGACCATCTTGGCTCAGCTGTTCAACCCTGTTTCACATTAATTATTTTGATGAGTGTTCCAGGTCTCATCTCTGCTTTTATGTTTGTTGACCTAGATCTTGGAGTTGCGTTGGGCAATATGGTTTTGAAGTGCTATTTTCTTTTCTTTGTAGTTATTTATCTGGTCACATTTGCTCTTCTTTGTTCCTTTGTACATTTTGTGCTTCTACTGAATTTTTTTCCCTTACCTCCTGGTACCTGCAATAGATAGCTTTATTTAAAACAAACTAGTGACTTTCCCACCGTACTAGTAAGACACAGAAAAGGAGCAAAAATAGTTAATGCAGATATTTGGCATTTAATTTTTAATCCTTTGTGTTTTGAAAAGGAGGCCATCAACTTGAGAGGATTGAGGGGAGGAGATATGACAGGGATCAGAGGGAGGACAGAGAAGGGGAAAGTGGTATTATTAATTAAATTTTAATTAAAATTTTCATATTCCCTCAAATTTTCAAACTGTTTAATTCTAACTAAAGTCAACATATAATCTTTGATCATAGTATTTTGTCTGTGTGTTGCAGTAAACTGCACCACTTTTTAAATTTGTTTTAATTTGCTTGCATTTTAATGGCTTACAGTTTCCCTGTTTTGTGACTAATCCCACAACAGCATGGATATCTGTGAAACACAGCCACCCATTCAGACCAGAATATTGGCACTTTCCAGTCCTCAGCCAGAAGGCTGAGCAGCAGGTTCTGTTTTTAAGTTAGCTTTCTTAGTGTCTCCTAGACCCACACATTCTGTTTCTCTCCAGTTCACGACTAGCAAAACACGATTCTTTCAGAAATTTTTTGTTTCTTGCGCCTCTCCCAGAGCAAACACGAAGTATAGGATTAAATAAATCCTAAAGCTTAAAGTTTAAGCTTTCAGATGGAAATGGCATAGATGAGCTGGGTAAAACAAACTCAGACTGACATGACTTTATTAGATTAGAAACCACTCATTGACTTGCAAGGGACCATTTGAGAGAGAGCGAAGCAAGTTGTGCGGATGGAGAATATAGCCTGCATAGGGAAGAGTACAGTTTGGACATAATTAACACTTGCCTTTAAAAATAAGGTTTGCATGCTGGGGAGATTGCTCAGTCAGTAAAGTGATTTGCTCTACAAGTGTGAGGAACAAATTCCAACATCCCCAGCATCTCTGTAAAGAGCTTGTAATGTCATCACTGGAGAGGAGAAGACAAGTGGGTCACTGGGGCTTGGTCATCATATAGCCTAGCCTATCAGAAAGTCCCAGGTCTCAGGGAGTGACTTTGTTTAAAAAAACAAGGTGTAGGGGTGTGCCAGTACAGTTTAATGGCTAAAAGTGCTGGCCACAAAACCTCATCATCTGACTTTGATCCCAAGTACCAATGGAATGGTAGAAGGAAAGAGCTGACTCTGTAGTATTGTCCCCTAGCCTCCACATCTTCTCTGTATTTCACACATGTGCTTCTTGTAACCATGTAAACAAATAAACAGTAACACAACCCTCCTCAAATGACATCTCTTGAGGAACACTACCTGAAGCTGACCTCTGACTAAAATGCACATAAGCACATGCATACATGTGCCACTCCATAAGTATACACACACAGGAGAGAGAGAGAGCCATGCACAGACTATATTTCTCCTGGAAATTAATTTATGAGTATATTATTTTGCAGAAGAGCTTACAATGCAAAGTGTTGTGTAAATTCTTCAACTTAGTAGTTAAAATGGTTTCGTTGTTCCATGTGGTGTTATGGCAAATGCTTGAGATGACTGAGAATTGTATGCACACCTCCTTGCCTGCTTCCCAGCAGATCAAGGGCCTTTTTGCTTTCAGAAAGGCAATAATGGTCTTGTCTTACTTTGTGGAGTACATTTCTGCAAGCTGAGACACCACTGACAGTCACTCCGAAGAGAAATACAAATAGCTACTGGAAAGCTATTATCTAGAGCCTTAAAACTATGGTTGTAGCCAGAAATTTTGTACAAAAGAAGATAGTTTCACATCTGTAATTACGAAGGTGTATATATAGCCCCCAAGTCAAAGCACAGTACTTTCTTTAGTCCTTCCGCTTGGGAGAGTGAAGTAAACTTGACACGAGGGCAAGACCTTGTCTGTGATCTTCCAGTGTCATTGTGCCTCCTCTGCCCAATTTAGAATCAGATAAGGTCTAGCTCCCAGCTCTCATGGTCTGTGGGAAGATGTCTGAAATGAGATGGGATGGATTTAGACCCTCAGAGTTCTCCTTTCTTCCTTTCTTCAGTTCAGAAGCACCTGGAGTGGTTTCCACATATGCCCTTTGTGCTAATACTAACAGTGGTCAAGACAGCTAAGAGATGCTACTCTGAGCCTTAGTAATTGACCAAAACAAGACAGCTCTAAAGATCCCTCAGGTTTGAGTGAGGTAGGCGGGTGGGTCTTAGCTTGGTTGTGACTTCTCAATAGTTAATATGCGTGTTGGTATCTAATGTTGATGAAAGAGCTGCCTGGATCAGCCGTGGGGCCAGCATAGGCTGTTCTCAGCAGACTTCCTGTTCAGAGATGAGAAGGCTCATGTGATCACTTCACCAAGATTCTCCACACAGTCTAGGGGATTTCTGGGAACTGTGTCTTGGCTTTGGGAGTTATAAAGGAGTTGCATTGTGGGAGGGAAAGGAAGCTTCCAGAGACCAGGGCTCCCCTTATTCTCAGTCCATACTCTTTCAACATTGCGTACATGCCTTTTACTGTTCTTGTGGAGGCTATACTTCAATGTAAAACTTGACCTTAGTAATGACTACTCATCATTAAACAAAACAAAACAACCCTGTCTGTGCTGCTAAGTTATATCAACTTAACCCAGGCTAGAGTCCTTTGAGAAAGGGAAAATTTAACTAAGAAAACACCCCCACCATACAAGCCTGTGGGCAAGTCTGTAGAGCATTTTCTTCGTTAATCATTGATGCGGAAGGGTCCATCTCACTGTGGGCAGTGGTGATTGTGGGTACTACAAGAGTGCAGGCTGAGCAAGGCATGAGAAGCAAGCCACCACATAGTATTCCTTCATGGCTTCTGTTGCCAGGTTCCTGCCCTGGCCCACTTTAGCAATAGACTTATAAGCTGTAAGGTGAAATAAACTCTTTGCTTCCTAGGTTGCTTTTGGCCATGGTGTTTATCACAGCAATTGAAAACCTCCAAAACTGTCATCATGTTCAAAATCTGATATTTCAAAACAACCGTGGTTTTTCTTTTTCTGGGTATGAGATCGCCTACGGGAGAGAACAGTGTGATAATAGGAGCCTCACACCCAGATCATGGCTCCAGGGGTTTGGAATGGGCAACAAGGGACAAGAAGCTATGTATACTTAGTTTCAAAGGCTGAACATTTGTAGTTTCAGGTAGAATAAGTATTGAATGGATGGAGCTAGAGAGATGGCTCTGTGATTAAGGGCATTAAGTGCACTAAAATCTCTTGCAGAGGGTCTGAGCTTGACTTATGCAAGCCAGTGGCTCATCACTGCCCATAATTTTGGCTCCAAGGCACCCCACATCTTCTTCTGGCTTCCGCAAGGTACTGTACTCATGTGCAAACACACATACCTTATAGAACTCTAATGATGTGTCTAGACCAGTGGTTCTCAACCTTCCTAATGCTGTGACCCTTTAATACAGCTCCTCATGTTGTGAAGACCCCCCAACCATGAAATTATTTCATTGCTACTTTATAACTGTATTTTCCTGCTGTTATGACTTGTAATGTAAAAAGCTGATATGCAGGATATCTGATATGTGACACCTCAAACGGGTCATGACCTCCAAGTTGAGAACCATTACTCTAGGCTATGATTTGAGCCTTTTGTTGGTGGCTGTGGTGGCGATACAAGGTCTTACCATGGCCCTGGTTTGCCTGTTCTTGCTGTGTAGATCAGGATGATCTTGAACTCTCAGAGTTCTGCCAGCATTTGCCTCCCAAGTTCTAGAATTAAAGACTTGCACCACCACATCCAGCATATGCTTTGAAATTTTATGCATGTCATCCTACCTATTACTCATAGCATTTTGAGATATATATGAGTATCTTCAGTTTATATCCAAGAAAGAAGGGCTCATGGGGATAAATGTTGTGTGCAGAATGCATAGCCCATAAGTTGTAGAGTTGAGATCCAAATGCAGCTTCTGTGTAGTTTTATTAGGATGTGAATTAGGTTGTAAACTCAAGACTCTGAGAATTTCTTTGTAGTTTTCTTCTATACCATCATATTGTTTGCGATTAAAAACCTTATTATTAGAGAGAGGAAAGAAATTACTCTAGCTGAAGTGACCCAGTGATCCTGTGCAGGAGACTTTACATTGTCTGTGTCATCACAAGCTGTTAAGCCAGGATATAGGACACCAGTTTTAAGAGCTCGTTGCGGGGACGGTATCCTCTAGAGCAGGGGTTCTCGACTTGTGGGTCATGATCCCTTTGGGCTCACATATCAGATATCCTTTATATCAGAAATTTACACTGCAGTTCTTAACAAAAGAAAAAAATTTACAGTTATGAAGTAGCAATGAAATAATTTTATGGTTGGAAGCCAACACAACGAGGAGCTGTATCAGTGTCAAAACATTAGGAAGGTTGAGAATCACTGCCCTAGGGTATCAAAGCAACTATGTAACTTCCCACCACCCAACAAATTCTCCAGTTTTAGAGTTTTTTCAAAGGAGTCCAAAATTAATGCAATTCATTTTAAGAGGCTATTATAGCAACTGGTTCTGGCCTGAGTGAAAACGTCTACCTAACACACAAGACAGGTCATGGTCAAGGGTGAATTTCACTCATGAGTGTTTGTCAATAAAGCTCTCTGGCTTCTCAACATAATTATGTTTAATATCTTAGCAGTTTGTGTGTGTTTTTCTCAAGTTCTAAGGTAACAGTTCCCCCCCAAAAAACTCAAAAAAACCCTTATACATCAAGCATATTGTTCCAAATTACGGTGCTTCCTCAGCACTATTTAATATCACTGTGTGTGAGTGTTTTCTTTTTGCCTAAAACTGTATCCTTATTTTGTGTTTATAAAACATTAAGCACAAACTGGATGGCTTGTTAAATATAGGAGCTACTGCAAATATTTCTGTGAAGAAATGAAAACAGTGAATCAGCAGTCCCGATGTGGGAAGTTGGAGTCACGTGGAGACAGAACTTGTTTTCTCTCATGGTGGGGAATGGTCTCTGGACTGCCCTCCTGAATGTCGGTGCAGATTTTCCTTATCTAACCTATCAATAGCTTTCTTAGATTAAATAATTTTATATTATATATAGTATATATACATATTTATGCTTCTGAGGATATGTATATAACTTATGAAAATAATACACATATATAGTAAATACTATTTGTAATTTAAGTGTTTAAAGCTGTGACCTAGACACTGCTGCATGAGAAGAACCATGTCAGCTATTAGGAGAGTCAAAAAGAAAGTGAATCTTGTGCAGAATTGGTCTCTGCTACTAAGAACACATTTCTGGGGTTGTAAGGACACAAGTAACAGGCAAAGGAGAGCGGGGAGGAAGGACAGGGAGTGGACAAAATGTATAGTTCAATAAAAGCAATTTTATATATATGTAAAATTATGTATAATTATATAATTAAATATAATAATACAATATAAATAAAATTATAATTATGTAATTAAAATTATATACTTATTCATTTATATATGTATATGTGTAAAAGAGTAGCAGGCCGGAGGGCAGTGTGGGAAAAGTGCTCAGGGAGGAAAGGAAGAGGCTGAGAAAGGTGGGAAGTAGGAGAGAGAACAGAAGAGAAACAGACTGAAGGGAAGGAGGACTGTCATGGAGCTCTTGTCTCTGTTGTCATGTCCTCCACTGAAACATCTTGGTGTAGAATTCTGAGCATTGTTTATGCATGTATCAAGTGCCCATAGTCAGCTGGGTAAGCATGCCTGTGCACAGGGGGTCTATAGTGAGTTTTGAAGGTTTCTTTCAGTGCATCCGGGCAGTTGGCCTCTTTCGGAAGGATGCTCACCTCCCTCAGGTACCTGGATTTCACCCTGCTGTGCCTAACCTGTCAGACTTATAATGAAGATGTCATTTACTTTCTCTCAGAACACAGAAGAATTAACAAAACCTTTGGAGAGAGGACCTCTTCAAACGGCTCTCACTTGCACAAGAGACGTGTTCACCAGAGTTCACTGTAGAAGGAGACAAAGGGTTCTTACCAGCTGTTTCCAGAAACACCGTGCTTGGCACACTCTGGCCTAGAACAGTTTTGATATGTTTTCAAATGTCTCGAGTCTTTATACGACATTTGAAATTCCAGAACGACGCTGGTTGGCTTGAACAAAAACTATCCATCCTTGTGGATTGCTCCATTATCCTTTCCTCTGATCTCCTTGAGGTGGTCTCTGGTCTCCCATCCCTCAGCTGCTGCAGACCCCTACCTGAGAGCTTTCACTGACTTGTGTCTCACTCCCGAGAAGTAGGTTCTTGAAATCTAATTTCCGTTTCTGGAATGAGAAAAGAAGAATTACTTCTTTGCACTGAAGGTCAGAAGCACACGAATAATGAAAACTTAGCAAGCCAAATAATTAGTCTTCAGCAGTCATAGAAGATATAGATTGCTGTTGTTCAGTGATCTTTCTGGGGAGACATGAACAAAGATCTTATTACTCTCTGTGGGCACTGGCAGTAACCAAATAAATGATTTCATCCAAGCCTAGCTTGGAGAACCAATGAGGTTTTTGTTTTTTTTTTGATTTTTTTGGGGGTGGGGGCTACATACAAGAGGATGGGTGACCAGATGGTGGCTGCATCACTGAAAAACACTGCAAAATCATGCATGAGGACTCGGGAAAGGTGTGTCTCTGGAGGTCCCTGTGCAGCCTTCAGTCTTCAGTCCAGAGAAACTGCCTCCAGGTTTAGGAAAGCGGGCAAGCTGCCTTGCGAGTCCAGTAGCTTCCAGTGCTTCCTGAGTCTGTAGGGCGTCCTCCCTCCCTCCAGGAGGGAATGTTCAATTAGGAGGAAATAGCTACAGAACAGCTGCCTGTTACAGAGGCTCGGGAATTTCTGAGAATAACAAGCGGCAATTGACATTTATATAGGACTATGTATGCAGTTTATAGTGTATTTTCACAGGTCCTTTATCGTCTCACCTTCAGCACTTAACATAGTTTTTAAAAAGTCATAGCTAACACATATTAAGCCTTGCTTGACATCTGGTAGGTACATTTCACTCATATATATATGAATATATATGTGTATATATATATATATACACACACACATACACACATACACATTAATCCCCAAGCCAACTTTCTACTTATTACATTCTAGAGGTGAAGAATTAAACTCAAGAGGGCCAGATGACTCACTCAATCATCAGTACATGGAAGTCCTTCTAGTTCTTGACACCCACACAGCCTGCAAATGGCCCTGGCTAAATTCTGCCCAAGGATCTTATACACACCTCCATATATAGATTGCCTTGGGAGAACTGAGGGGCAGTTGGTGTCTTAGTCTTCATTCTGACGTGTTCTGTGAACTCTTAGCTCTGCAGAGCAGGAGGTCAAGTAAGTTTTGAACTGATGGGTTACAAAGCTAATTATATCAGCTTGTTTTTTGTTCCTTAAAAACTGTTATGTGTCTAGAGCCTCGCATCTCTCTAAACACACCCTGGGAGATGTTGATCTGAGTTATTCACCCTCAAAGAAGGGTGCAAGATGGGGTGCTTTTTTCTTGTGGGGCCTACCCTCCACTGTTTCTTCCTCTCCTGGAATATCGTTGAGAAATCATTTACATTAATATGGATTTGCTAAGAAATCGTCTGTTGAATGGTATGTCATACAGAATATATGACAGAATGTCTATCAGGAGTACAACCACCTTCTCCATGGCATCTCAGGGACCTGGGGCCTGACAGGAAGAGGCCCTTAGGGTTCAATCCAATCTTTTCCCCCTTCAACACAGTATCCCTGGTTAAGTGACTTAAACTCTACTTGTGTGTTTATTTTTGTTGTTACTGTTTCCTGTCTTTCCTTGAACTTGCTTTGTAGATCAGGCTGGCCTTGAACGCAGAGATCTGCCTGCCTCCCAAGTGCTGGGATTAAAGGCGTCCTGCTCTCTGTTTTCATTTATATTGTCTATAAAATGGGACTGCGCTTGCCTGCTTGATGGGGTGGTTGTATGGACTAGACTATCCCAGAGCAGCCAGTCTGAAGTCGAGTACTAGGCAATCACAGCTATTCTGCTGAACTAGAAACTGGTCTTTGCTGTGGCCTTGAATCTGGTACGTGAGAAGTGTTAAATACACATTTGCCTTATTGGCTCAGAACAGTCCTTTATATTAACCACTAATCTGCTTGTTGCTCTTTAATCCAAAAGTTAAAAGTCATACTGGAATTCTCACGCAGCAGTAGGGATATGGTGGGCAGTCCTTAGGGGAATCCCTTTGCTTTTGCAAGGCACTCTATGTGATTTTTAATAGATGCCAGAGGAATGAGAAAGAACCAGAATTGGTACCTCCACAGCATCTTCACATAAGGACTCTGTCCCTTATCCTTTACTCTCCTACATCTCAACATGGAGAGGATGCTAAAGCACTTTAGGCCTAGAAATGTCTCAAGGCAGAATAGCCCATTCTCAATGCCAAACCTTAACATCCCCTTCTACTGCAGTGAAATCCCTGGTCCACAGTCTAGTACTACCCTGGGACCACAGAAGGGGGCTTCCTCCCAGCAGGTGCTCTGCAACCCCCCAATCATCTGCAGATAAGTGAAAAGCATCTGGATTGTTAATGCCCTGCTCCCCACTTCTACCACGAGGACCCATGTTTTCTATACTTTGTTCTACAGAGGAATAGCTGGTTACTGACAGGGTGAACTGTGTTTCCTGAGAACTCGTGTTTGGGGGGGGGTCTCTTCCTCACTGTAGCCTAATCCATTCCTCACACAAGCTTGCATAAAGGGAGGGTGTGGGATGCACCTGGAGAGGGCACCGCCGTTTCAGTGCTTAGAGGTTTCCAGCAGCCCTATTCTTTGGCCCACTCCAAGAGCAGTGCCGATCAGAGGAAGGTCTTCCATTCAGCCTCCACTTCTGCCCTCTAACTTCAGTGGGTCTCTGTAGCTGAGGAATCTGAAGCAGAAAGCAAATCACAACCCCATTAAATGACCTGGTATCTGAAACAGAGCCAGCGGTCCCCGGGGAACAAAGCAGGTTTTCATGGGGACCCGAGAGCTCTCAAAATGCATTCACTGCAAGCTTGTAAACAAACTTGCAAGAGCAGACGAATAAGTGGATCTCTAAGTGGTCAGCAGGGGGATTGGTTACCTTGGGGGTGCGGTGGAATTTTCTGTTTTGGGATTTTAACAGCGGGTTCCATTTTGATCTGTCTGGAGTTGTTGAGAGGGAGGGGCTGGCAGTGGGATTAGCTGACTCTTAATTATGGAAACTGCTCCAGAGGAGGTATGAGTGGAACTGTGGATGATCTATAGATATATTTTTACCACAGGCAAGTTTTCCTTTGCTTAACCGTGGAGTATGGTTTGTTTGCTGAGATGACTCACGGTTCCTGGGCTTCAACACATTAAATGAGCCCCTTAATCAGCATCCAGCTCAGTGGAAGAGTTCCGGATGATGAAGGGATAGAAACAAAGCCAAAAAAGTTGCTTTAGCTCATCCTGTGCGTTAAAAACAACCTTAAAAAAATCCTTGAATTAGTGAAATTATAAACAGATTAGAAAAGAGTCACGTATTTATGGTGAGGACGTTGAATAGTAAAATTAATGAATTCTATGTCTCTAGCTTCAAATCTTAACTCTTACCTGTTAGCTGCATACTTTGAGCAAGGGTCTCGAGCTTTTTGTGCCTCGGTTCCTTCTAGAAGAAACACCCTTCTTAATCAATACAGATACAGTAAGTGTGAATTTATTCGTGTAAAGCACAACACACTGTCTGGCATGTGAGTAGCACTGACGAATATAACACAGTTTGCTGTCTGCTGTGTTTACCAAAATATCCACATGTGTGAATTCTCTAGTGTTTGTGTGGCCAAATTCAATTTGAATATATTAAGAAGATGGGAGAAAAATTCTTAGAAAAATCCCCAGACTGAGTGAAAAAGTCATTACCAATGATGGTGATCTGTCAAATGTATGTGGTTAACATAATTGGCACTGTTGTATTTAAAAATATCTAACTCCTTCAGACGGCTTTTGGACTTTTATGTCTCATTCCTTCCCTTCTTGGCTTGTGCATTTCAGTCAGAAGGAGCTGTTATTTTCCTGTGGGAATCATTGCCTTCTTCCTTCAATTTCTTTAGTTGCCTTAAGTCTCCCTCTCCTGCCATGTACTTCTCTGCTCATTAAAGTCTAACCCATCCTTCAAATTCTCCTCCATTCCTGCCTCTATCCACCTCTGTGCAGCCTTAAAGACCACACACTCAGTAACTGGCCTCTCTTTCTGCCACACTGGATGCCTTACCTCATTTCTACCTGTAATTATTTTGTATAACTTACTTGTGCACTTACCTGATTGCTTTTCTATCAGACCTAAATATCTCGAATGCCCCTAAAGCTTAGTCTTTTATATCATGAGTCCCTGAAGTTATTTATTGAGACTGAAGTCATCCTTCTGACATAATGATTACTTTGAAAACTTCCACTCAGGATGTCAGGGTTGAACACAACAGTTTCTGCTTCTGGTAGTAAGTAGTACAGTTTACACAGGGGGTTGAATGACATTCTATTCTCTCAGAAAGAACAGAAGATTTGCATTGGGCCCTGATTACAATACTGTCTTGTGTTCTGATAAGTATGCCCTAACATTGACATTGATCACTGATACAATGAGAGGATGGTGCCTTGAGAGAGTAAAGGGCCCCTTCTAAATGAAGATGCATGAAAGCCCCGAGTGCACAGCCTGCATGGAGAAGTTTTCTTTGCCTTCAAATATTTGAAGAGTTGTCATGGTGATAGTGAGGGGTGAGACTCTGAAACGCTTCAGAGGACAAAGCTAGGACCAGTGGGTGGCAATTATCAGGGGGCAGATTTCAGCCCAATATTATCAACTCTAATAACTGAGGCTATTCATCAGTGGAAAGAGCTGCCCTCCGCAGTGGTAAGCACCCCAGCAGGCAGCATAGACTAGATAATCTTCTGGCTGTGGGAGTATTGGGTAGGAGGTTGGGTTTCATGACCCCCAAGGGCCCTTCCACCCCAAAGATTAATTGATTTTATGGAAATCTGTATTTGGGCAAAGGATAGTGGGATAAATACCCTGCTGGGTGTTATGTTTTGAATGCTGCCTGAGTTAGGGATGAAACAATCAACCATTTGCTATGCTGTGATTCCCAAAAAGAAGGAGCTAAGGTTTCATTTAGGGGTTTTGTCGAATCTATTGTGTTTGCTTTTTCTTGTTTCATGGCTTAAATGCAAGGAGGTACTAGCTGGATTTTCTAACTCGGTGGCAGACTACACTGTGTTCTCCTAGGTCACTTCCTGCAATTTCCATCGTTGTGTCTGCGTTTCTAAGTTGCACTTGGTACAATATTGCAGGGCTTGCTTTTCTTTGCTTTGATAATTAATGCAGTAGCGGACATGCTCTGCATGCTGGGGAGGAAGAGCTATTTGTCATCCTGTACAAACCTGAATTTCCTGAGTGACTTAACAATTTCTAAGCACTTTCCACACACTCGTGCATAATGACATTGCTAGCTGGCTCTGTAATATAGATCTATCCGTGGGTATTCATAAGCCAAAACACTTCAGGATGTGTTGACTGGAAGAATCTCTTCCTTTCCTCCTCCTGGCTCTTTTCTGCTATTGATAATGACTGTGCTTGCATCTTCAAAGTGATCAGTTTTCCTCATTTCTTTCGTTTTTTTAAAAATGATTTTATCATTTGATTTCATGTAGATAATGAACGCTGGTCATTTCTGATCAGTCACCCTCTCTCACCCCTTTTGTCCTGTTGAACATCTCCTTACCAACAAGTCTTTTGCAATTTTTGTGTGCTGCTGATGCCCATGGCGCCATCGTCGGATGCACTTATAGCTGATGCTGGCAGAATCGTCGTCTCAGAGACTCACCCATTGCTGCTCAGCCTAGTGTTAGACAATCTGCAGTAGATTTCTTCAAATTCAGCATCATATGGTTAATCAGGAGTGGTTCTTAATTCCAATCTGAAGGAAAACAATGTCCAACCTCTAACCCCCACTCAGCCTTCTCTTTGGATTCCCTCTTGTGTTGATTTCAAACCTATAAGTCTATTCTGGAAACCTGGGTGTCTCAGGGCACTTGAGAGCCGGAACTGGCTTTAATTACATTTAAACACAAAGTCAACAGTCCTCTGCTAGATGGATGCCATATCTGCTCTCCACCTGCAGCACCTGCAATGTCACAGAATAATTGTCTTCGGCACACATATTTTATACTTTTCTAATTAATCAGTGTTCTGATTTAATTCAAGCAAAGGATCTAATAAAAATTGAGATAATTTAAGCTGTGGGGAAACAGTCTACTAACCATGTTTGTGCTGATGGGTTTGTAAGCTCTTTCAGCAAGAGCGTGTAGACCCAAGCAGACTCCCTGTGCTCTAACCTGAATGCCAGGCAAGAAAGGGCCTCCTTTGTCTCATGACAACTCCGTGTGCCCTACTCTGTTTGTGAGTGAGTGCGTTCCTCTTTTCTCATTCACCAGTAACAGAAATGGGGAAAAGGGAGATTTTTAAATGCTTTCTTCCATCTTTGGCCCTATCCAGCAGGCAGAAGTTGTTGGGAATAAAACCAAACCAACCAACCAAACAAACAAAACCTACAACAAACCAAACCAAAAGAACAAAAATGGGCCTGCTTTTCCAGTTCTTTCTTAGGGGCAGGTGTAATGAGGTAGCTCATTTCTTCGTTCTGTGCTCAGGATTCTAGTTGCTCATAGTATTTCATCTTGGATATGATTGGTTTCACATATTGCTAGAGAGAGCAGAGGGAGAAATAATTTGCCCAGGAGGTCTATGAGGATATTACTATGGAAACAGTCTGCTAACTCTGACAACATCCAATATTTGTTTATGTAGGAAGTCAACTATCTCTCTTACACCATCCTGATCACTCTTCTTCAATCCCAGCTAGCAGAGTCATTGTCTACTTGAATGTTGATGGCACACTCACAGCTACTTATTTTATTAGACAACAATAGCTACTTAAAAAAACCTAACCTTTGCATCATGCACCCTAGTAGCTGGCTTGAGAAGTGGCTGGGACATCCTGTTTGACTTCTGTAGGATTCTCTGAAACAGTCTTGCGTTACCAATGCTAGATGCTGTACATGAACTTCTTCTTAGGCTTCCCAAGCTAAGTGGAAGTCTCCATCACCAGCATTCATCTGTGAGGTCAGGTTCTTTTCCATGGGAAGAGAATGCAGACATCTTCAAAGTAAAATCCCTGTGGCTTTAGAGTCCTTGGTTTCAATATTAAGCTCCGATTTGCAGATTTTCTAAGTTACCCTTGCTTTCCAAGTGGCCAGTGAGTTTCCTAACACCAAGAAAATGCAACTCCAAAACAGCAGAAATGAGAATTAGAACTTCTATAATCTGGTTTATACAAAGCGATCTTCTTATGTAAAAAGCATGAGGGCATCATAACTTACTTGCTTAAATATTATTCTCCTTGTGACCTCTAGCCTGCCTGTCTTGTCTGTCTATCTATCTATCTATCTATCTATCTATCTATCTATCTATCTATCTATCTATCTATCACTTACTGTATTTTCAGTAATGATGTTTCCTGCCCATCTCTGGGGAGAGAATGCTTCTCAATGGAGTCACAGGGGCTCCTGCATTGTCATCATCAGAATAGCACAAATATCGAGTATGCAGCATGCTTCATTTGTATTAAGTTATTGCCTTTCATTTATTAATGGCCAGCATAACATTTCTGAAAGGGTTTTCTCACTCCCCCCTTTTAAAGTCACAGCGTCTGCTATGCTATGATGAGACCATTCAGGTCTCATTTATTCCATTTACTCTAAGACTGTCTACTATGAGAAACTGTCACCAATTACCATGTGTCATCTGTCAACGTCTGAATTGCTTGGGGTAGGAAAGAAGGCTTCCAGCAAGACAAGAAGCCTGCCCTGGATAAGGCTTTTCACTCTGTATAAGGGGCGCAGCTACCTCAGGTGCTGTAGGCGTCCTGACAATACTGGACCCATCATGCATAGGGAAGGCTAAGAGAGTGTCAGGGAGAGCATGAATGACAGGAGGAGACTGAGGTGGGTGATAGTGAGGAGGACACTGTGTGCTACGGCTGTGGACAACCCAAAATAGGAAGGACAATGTCCAGGTAGTGACACGGAGCTGTCATCAGTTGGACACTCTAACTCTTACCTTACCCTCTGAATGGTGACCCAGGTTTGTAAATGGAATGATGTGAGATTTGTATCCAGTGTTCCTGCTGCAATTTCTGTGTCCTTTCTTACCTGCTTTGTAGCCCATGTTTTCTGCCTATTCTTTGGTTCTGAATTGTCCTGTTGACAAATTCTATCTTTACATCATGCTGTACCTTCATAACTACTTTCACTTTCTTAGTTGATTTAATGTCATCTGGATATGTTAGCTTACAACATTCAGTAATGTTTATGTCTGTACATATATTATACATAAATGAATATTTTTTTTCTAGTATGTGTTTCTTGTCTCACTGTGTGACTTAATCTCTCTTTCTAGCTCTCTCTTTTTCCTTGGGACTCCATCAAAATTTGCTTCTGTTACTAACTGGCGACAAAGGTTTCACTAGCTCCCTAGGTTTCACTGTACTTTAGGAGTTCCTGAGCGAGCTAAGAGTCTGGTAGAGACCCAAACCAATGTCGGGTATCTTCACTATCACTCCCTACCTACAATGGATAGTTTTCTTCTTGGTGAATATTTTTGATCCATAACCAATTCCTTGTTCTCCAATAAACTCCGCACTCATGCTACCAGTTTTTTGTTAGATGTGCATAGGAGGGTTAAATCTGGAAAAATTCCCAATTGGATTATTAAGCTTCCTGCGAAAACCCATCTTTCCCTGGTGAAATGGATAGAATCCGTGTCACCGAAGCCTGTGGTCATCCTTGCTCTAGCTCTGACTCCTCTGTTCCAGCAAGCCTTGGCTTCTGTCAGTGCTGTCGCTCAAACTTCTACAGCACATTCTAAGATTGTTCCTCACTCCCTATGTGCTCCATTTTAGATGCTGGTGACCTTTCCTCGACTCTTGGTCATGACAGCCACTTCTTCATTCTTAGCAGAATAAAATTTAACAAAAACCGAATTGTATTAACTACTTTAGCTATAAAATTTACAAATGCATCTTTATTTCTTAGGGCATTTTAAAAAATTCCCCTTTAAGTAAAAAGTTTCAAGTGTTGCTCTGTTAACAATATACATGTTCCCATAGGAGATATATGTGTATAGATATGTGTATGATAATTATGCTGATATTAGCTATGATAATAAGAACTGCAAGTTAATTTAACCAAATTTATCATTCACTCATTGACTGAAACACACTTACTTAGCCATATAAGCCATACAATACACGGTAGATGTGTATTCTTTTTTAGACAGTGTAGTTTATAATTTAAATTCTGGGGAGTCTTCATTTTTCTCAGATATGACTAGACAATTCTTAGTTTTACATTAAAATATGGCTGACTGTTAGACGGTTAATTGATGTGACTTTTTTCCAGTGCTTGATTTTTGTGGCCTAGGGCAGTGTCCTATTTACAGTTGTTGCCTTGCAAGAATACTAAAACCCTAGTGCATTTTATGAAGATGGGATTGGGCACTAAGACAAAAGAATGTAAAATATGAAATATAAAATATAAAAAATGATTTGGGGTCTATGCTGAGAGTCTATGCTAAGAAATGAATGAGAATGACATCTTCAATACCTATGACCTCTTCCTCCTTCCTCACCCTTGCCCAGTGATAAATTCCTATTATACGATGCCAGTGAGGGTACATTACTCTCACTGCTAACTCTATTGCTTGGCATTAATGAATGTTGGTTTTCTTTTTCTTTTAGAGAAGTAATAATTCAATTAGAAATTCAGGTTCCACTTCTACCAAAGCCCAAGTAGCTAGTTAGAACACTGATTCTGCAAATAATATCTATAAACTTTGCATAATATTTAAGGATAATTATCTTCAGGATGCAAGAGGAGAAGAGGAAGCTCTCTGCAAAGCTGTTCGAATTGAGAAAATGGGAACAGAACTGGTGGAACTGCTTTGTCTTCTTCCTACTTTCAGCCCGAGGGGAAGGCCCAACTGGAGAGCCACAGAGATGCCTAAAATATGGTCAGAAACACAGATTAGTTGATTTGCACTTTGAGTGTGGAGTAGAGGAAGGAATGCTAAAAAAAAAAAAAAAAGGAGAGAGACAAAGTATAGAGGTTGCCAAGCCTTAGGATCACAGGACATGCATGCTGAGTGGATGCCAATCAGCTCAGTGAAGGGTAGGATGACTAACTGCTACTTAAAGCCTGATATTCAAATTAAGCTAAGTTAAAACAGAAATCAATACTCCTTGAGGAATATAACAAGATACAGGTGCTGTACAACGTACCACCCGCAACATCCAAGATCACGAGCCCAAATTTAGAAATTCGAAGAAAGAGGAAAACGTTTCCCATTTTCCAGGGAGCTGAGCTGCTCAGTGGAGATTGACCCAAAGACGGACCTATTTTACGCACCTATTCCAACTGTATTCACGCGAAAAGGAATGCTAGCTGTATAATTGAAACAATGAGCATACAGCGTTCTCTGTACCTTTATAATTTTCCATAATATGATGTTGAAAGAAAAGTCATAATTTTTTTTCAGAATCATTGATTATATTATGAAGTGTCTTCTGGGGTTAATATTCACTTAGAGGCCAGTAACAAACGGTTACATGGGCACACAGAAGGCACTATGAAGACTTAGGACCCCATTTGCAGTGTATTTTATGCTCAAAAATGTCTCAACTAGTATGCTAGCCCTGACCATGTCTGCGTATTTCACGAGGCTTATCTTCACAATAGTGTCCTGTGCTTGACTTCTGACAAATTTCTTTTCTTTTTGAGACAGGATCCCATGTAGTACAGGCTAACCCCCTACTCACTGTGAGCTGAGGCAGAATGGCATGGAGCTTCTGATCCTCATGTGTCTACCTCCAGAGTACTGAGGTCACAGGCATAGGCTATTATTATCAGTTTTCGGCAGTGCTGGGGATTGAACACTGACTTTGTGAATACAGGGCAAGACTCAGCCTTTGCATCTTTGTTTTTATGTGCATGGTCCTTTGTGAGCCTCTGGGCTCATTTCTCTTTCAAATTTCACAAGAAAGTCAGTCCCATATAATCATACTCCACTCTGCTTCTTCTTTATAAGAAAAACTTATTCTCAGATCGTAACTTTTATTTCAGGTGCTATATACCGAGCAATTCCCTGATACACATTACATGCTTTATAGATGTTGACTAAACACATGGAATGTTGATATTTTATTGAGAAATTAAAAATTATTTAGCCCCATGAGTATGAAGAGTGTGATGGTTTGAATGAGAAATGTCCCCCACAGGCTCCTATATTCAAACGTGTAATGACAAGCTAGTAGTGCTGTTTGGGAAAAATTAGAGGTGTGTCCCTAGGGGTGAGCTTTGAGGTTTCAAACTTGCACCATTCCTAGTGCCCCTCTCTGCCTCCTACTTGTGGAATAAAATGGGAGCTCTCAGTTGTTCCTGCCACCATACTTTTACTTGGCCATGATGGACGCCAACCCTCTGAAACTGTAAGTCCCAAATTGATCACTTTTTTTAAAAATATAAATTGCCTTGAGAATGGTGTGTTTACAAGCAATAGAAAAATAAGACACATGTTTAAGGAAATTTACTATAAAGTTTTAACGAGCTATTAAATTTCCACAAAACACATTGAGCCTGCCAATTTGTATCAGTGTACTTTTATAAACAATTTTTCACATCAACAATTGTTCTTACTACTGATGAAATTTTCTGAGAATTGCTTCAAAATTGTTTTAAACAAATCAAAGCCAAATAATTTAACAGAAAAGTCTTGTCTTAAGATACAAACAAAACCCATCCTGCTATATTTTGAATCTATCTATAATATCACTGGGATTTGTTTTGCTACCTTGAAACATTTTTTTCTCTTGCTTTCAATTTTGCTGGCCAGACAAAAGCTACAATCATAAAAGAAAAACTGTATTTCTGACCTTGTTCTATGAGCTAAGAGAAATGTATGCACCCCTGTTTGGCACTCTTTCTTGAAGCTTTATTGGTAACCCCAGTTTTTTCACAACAAATAAGTCTTTTCAAGAATACTTTATTTTTCTACACACATGCAATACTTTACCACTCCTTTTATTAAATCGACTTTTAGTCTCTGGAAGTAAACTTTTATTATTATCATCATTGTGAAACTTAGTTTCTCACCTCCAAATTGTGCCATTAACCTAATAATCAAAAGCTATAGGTGTCTATATTCTGAAATAACTTAGTTCAGTACCTTAGTTGTGACACTGTAACATTTCTTGTTTGACTAAGCAGGGTTGCACGGCACCATCTTAGAATACAAGATATGAGATTTGGAGCTAATTGTCCTGATAATATGTATTTGTAAAATGATTTTTGCTTGAAGTTAGTCTTTATATTTTATTTTTAAGCTGCTTCTAAAGTATTTCATTCCTCAGTGTTAAGTAATTTTTGTTTAAATAAAGTATATCAGACAAATTTCTTTTAATTTGCTAATAGAACTTTTAAAAAAAGAATCCAGTGAAGTTAAAGCATTTGTGTTCTGTTACAAATTTGGAGTTCAGAAAAAGAAAGTTATTTTAAGATATTTTGCAGAGAGACGAGTATCTTCAAATAGATATTTCAAGTTATATCAGAATGGAAACATCAGCCACCAGGAAAACGTAGATATTCTATAGAACATATTGCTTTAGCAGAAATATGAGAAAATCTTATGTTAAAATGACCAGAGGTTTTCCTTAAAATGAATCTTTAAATATTTTACGTGAATACATGAATAATATATAAATTTGTATTTCCTGTTGCTGCAGTAATAGCACAACAGCATTGTTGACTGGGCCATGTCACTTCTGTTCATCCTTCTTGCTTGTTTTCATGAACCACCCAGAAACCTGAGTGGTCCTTTCTAAAAACATAAGCTGAATCACTTAATTTATATGACTTACAGTGATTCTTAACCACATCTTTCAGTGGGGGTCTCCCAGGGACCACTGAAGTTTGCTTGGGTTTTACCCCAAATAACCAAAATATAGTCTCTGGGTTTGAAATCTGAACACTTGGGTATTTTCCAAGTTCTCCTTGTGTTTTAGAGGTAAGAGTTTTTTCTGATCCCTTTATTTACTTCTCTCCCCCATATTCTTTCTGAACAGCCATATTGGCTCACTTGTGGTTGAAGCATGCCAAAGATGCTTCTGGTTCAGGACCTTTGCATAGGCTCCTCTTGCAGAAAGGAGACTGACTGCTCTTTTGTTTCCTTACTTTTCAGACCCAAATAATCACACAGAAACTATGCTTGGCAAATAGCTTAGGCCTCTTATTGGCTAGCTCTTACACATTAAAATAACCCATTTCTATTATTCTGTGTATTACCACAAGGTTGTAACTTACTGGGTAAGGCTCCAGCAACCATCTCCTTTGGCAGTTATGTGGTGTCATTTTGACTCTGCCTACTCTTTCTCTATATATCTGTATGGATTTCCTGCCTGTCTTTGCTCTGCTAAACCATTGGCCCAGACAGCTTTATTCATCAATCAATAAAAGGAACACATATACAGAAGGACATTCCATATCATCTTCCCTTTTTTTGTCTAATTAAAACAGAAAGTTTTAAATTTAACATAGTAAAATTACATATAACACAACAGGTATCAAATGAGAATTACAGTTATAATATTTATTTCATTTACATTTGTTAAGTTAAGGAAATTAATATCCTATCTTTGTGAGTATAAGTTTTATCTAATTTATCTTTTATCATAAATAAGGAAAGGTATAATTATAATTATCTAGTCTTCAACTCCATCAAAGACCCTGGACGGATATAATATTACCTAAGTAAACAGGAAGTGCATTATAAGTAACTCCCAAAACTCTAGAATTGACAGAGACATCTCTCTGTCTGGACAATCACCCAAACGTCTGTAACATTGAGGTATCTATCTTCAGCCTACAGGCCCATAGTATCCAGCAGGCTTTCCCACGAAGCAGGAAGTTTCAAAGACAGTTTTGCCAGTCACTTTCTTTTGTGCCCTGCAGAATGTCTGGCAGACTCTTTCATGAAGCAGGAACCTGGAAGGACTGTCTCATCTTTATTAGGAAAGTTCAGCAGTCATTTTTCTGTGGGTCCTGCAGGTCCAGTTTATACAAAATATCATCAAGCAGTCCAGGAATGAGAAGTTTCTTGCCAAAATGTTTAGCAAACTCCATAAGGAACCTCTTCAATGGCTATCATCCTCTTGAAGTAGGTCGGTGCTGCCAGAAGCCAGTAAGTCTTACTACTGAGATAAGCCTAAGTTCTTTTTTTTTTTTAAAGCAAGCTATCTTTTTTCATTATACATACCAAGTTCTCACTCCCTCCCATCCTCCCATTCCATCCACTTACTCCCCAACCCCATTCCCACCTACTCCTCAGAGAGGGTAAGGTACACTGTTTTGGGGAAGGTCCAAAGCCCACCCAACTATATCTAGTCTGAGCAAGGTATCCATCCAAAGAGAATAGGTTCCCAAAAAGCCAGTAGAAGCAGTAGGAATAAATCCTGTTGCCACTGCCAGTGACCCCTCAGTCTGCCCCAGACATGCAACTGTCAACCACGTTTAGAGGGACTAGTTTGCTTGTTCCTTCCCAATCCGGCTAGTGTTGCTGAGCTTCCAGGAACTTAGATAGACTGTTTCAGTTGGTGTATCCATCATGGTCTTGACCTCTGATTATATTCTCATTCCTCCCACTCTTCAACTGGACTTTGGGAGCTCAGTCCAGTGCTCAATGTAGGTCTTTACCTCTCTTTCCATCTGTCTCTAGATGAAGGTTCTATGATGATATTTAAGTATTCATCATTCTGACTACAGGGCAAGGTCAGTTTGGATACCCTCTAGTCCATTGCTTAGGGTCTTAGTTAGGGTCATCCTTGTGGATTCCTGGGAATTCTTCTAGAGCCAGGTTTCTTGCTAACCCAATAATGGCTCCCTCAATCAAGATATCTCATTCTTTGCTCTCATCTCTATCCTTACTTCATCTCAAATGACCTGTTCCCTCAAGTTCTCCTTGCCCCTCCCTGCCTCTCCTCATCCTCCCCTTCTATCTCCCTTCTCCCCTCCACCCATATTTTTCCAATTTTGTCAGGTGATCTTGTCTATTTCAACTTTCTGGGTGGATCAATATGTTTTTCTTAGGGTTCACCTTGTTACTTAGCTTCTCTAGGATCATGAACAATAGACTC
>JAQHUG010000042.1:8001590-8014450 GCA_028555095.1 Dicrostonyx torquatus | reverse complement strand
TATAAAATAATAGAAATGGGGAAATTTAAGATGCCAGAGCTAGCTAGATATATGCTTAAGCTATTGGCCAAACAGTACTGTGATTAATACAGTTTCTGTGTGATTATTTTGGGTCTCGGCAGCTGGGAAATGAAAGAACAGTCTCTGCCTACAAGACATATTGGACAAAGTATTGCCTGAGGTTGTGAGATTTCCACTGTAGGTTCTCTGACTCAAACTCAGGTCCTTTACAGGAACAGTAAATGCTGTTAGTCACTGAACAAACCCCATAGCTCCAGGTACTAGGTGGTTTTGTTTCCTAAAACATTTTTGATCTTTGTCCTAGGGGTACAGATCAAATTTGTAAAAAGTTTCATATCTTGTCTTTAAGATTTACTATGTGAAACCAGATATTTCTTGCTCACTGTCAAGCTCTATGTAAGTATTTCCTCAGTTCCATGTGAGTAAAGAGGCTGTCCAATTTCATTGACGGGACAGGCAGTGTTCTTGGTCCTCTGTATTAGACACTGTTCTTTTTTATTCTTTTATGTGAGTCTTTTTCTGGAAGTTTTCTCGTGTATGAACTGAGTCATCCTCAGTTGAATACTGGAAATTTTTAAGATTTCACTCCAAGGAACTGCTGGAACAGTGGGTCTGTGTAGAACTATAGGGATGGGCCTCTGTTCTGAAGAGCCTGGAGGTAAAAATTATCAAGGCAAAGGCCTATTTTAAGAGATACCAAGTGAAACCTTAAAGGCGATGAGAGAGTAAAATTGACTACTATGATTAGAAAAACTTGGTAATCTAGTACAAGAATAATCCATATCCAAACATAGGATAATAGTGTGTGTAACTAACAGAGATTTTGTCTCCTGAGTTGTTTATGGCCATATAGACAAGGATTTGGTACACAACATATGCACATAAACTACCAAAATATGGTGTGAAAACTGTCTTAACAAGTGGTGATATAGCTGTTGTATGAGTCTGCTGCTGGCCTGCAGGCTTCTCAGTAGGTTTGGCATGCACAAGGTCTATGGAGGCCAAGTGGAGATTACTGGAGATGAACACAACGTGGGAAGTATTGACAGTTCATCTGAGGCCTTTACTTGTTTGGATACAGGCTTTGCCAGAACTATAATTGGAAATAAAAATTTGGTGTCCTGAATGGAACTTTGGATGAAGGCTTGTCTAGCCCTCACTGTGCCAAACAATTCCCGGGTTATCACTCTGGAAACAAGGAGTACAATGCAAAAGCGTTTCAGAAGTGTATCATGGGTGAGAATATTGCAGGCCATACCCACAATGGAAGATGAAGATGTTTCATAAGAAACAACTCTCTCTGCAAATGAACAGCAGCATAACTCAAGACATGGAGGGGGTGTATGGGAATGCTCATGCGTCTTTAGGAGAGAATACAATCTGCAAGCAGGGCCTAAGAAGAGGTTGAACTGTCCCCAAATGTCTCTTGTTCAGAAGAACTGGGTAGATCAAAAGAAGGCAGGCTTCTTGACAGTTCAGGAGTGGGATGCTGGAACTGAAGCAATTTTCCATAAAGACAATGAGCGTTGTGATCAAGCCATAAAAATAAAACAAAACATCCTGCAATATTAGACTTCTTTGTCTAGGAGGCTTTTTTCTCCGTCTCCCACAACCCCTAGCTCCATCTCTCAGACTCAGGGATTCTACTACATCTTTGTATGCTTCTGGGCTGTGCCATAGTATATAACCTGGGAGGTTACAGGACTCACCTACCTGTAACCTACCCATCAGGGATCAACAGGCTTGATTATTCTGGATAATCAGCACCTTGACAATCACTTGTTTCAGAGATGTTCTAAATCTTCTGGTTGTTTAGGATTAGACCGTAAATGTATTCTTTGTTACTCCATCTTGGCTAGAGAGAAGTCTGTTGTTAATATTTTGACATAAAATTGTGTGTTAAGATACAATCACTGTTCATACCTGGAAAATGTATCTTGCTATCCTAGTATATTTGTGAGGCATAAATCAATGTATGGAATGTATTGTATTATTTACAATCAGTTTCCAGTTTTGTGTGTTTTCATGACTAATTAGAAATATAAAACTGAATAAGATAAAGATGGGAGAATTAGAAGATAGCAGAGGATGGTCATAGGATAGCTACAAAGGATAGGGCAAAAATAAAATGATGAGAAAGGAGGAGGGGTTATGGTAAGGACCAGCAAGGTTAAGATGTGGAGGAACAATGGAGATAAAAATGGAGAGGAAGATGGTCATCCTCAGAGGACATCTTTTCTCAGATACTTTGTTCTTATGACAGAGGCATTACCTTTATTCCTTCCTAGCCTCACTCTTTTGTGTGTACCTTATCATTCACTCCCAAATACCTCTTTCCTATGTGCATCTAAGGGCATGTGACCCTAAATAAAGGACATGATAAATAAGGGCTGTCATTCATTCCTTTAAATATAATTTCTGGGGCTGGAGGTGTATCTTAGTTGGTAGAGCCTGCATGAAGCTCCAGATCCAGTCCCCTGCGGTGCAGAAAACAGATGTATTGGTACATGCCTGTAATCTCGGCACAGAGAAGCTGGAGACAAGAAGATTAGAAGTTCAAGTTCATCTTCTGCAATATAGCTAATTATAGGGTAACCTGAACTGTATGAAATCTTGTCTTGAAAATAAAATACAACAATAACAAAATTCCTTGCATATATTCTAATCAAAGTACAGACACATGTGAAACTTCATAATTCAGGAGTCATGCTTGTCCATGTCCCAAAGATAGTAGAGTCTAGTTAGAAAGTCTGGTGTAAAAGAGTGTTGTATAACTTCCTGGACAGAGGTAAGGGAACAACTATTCATCATAGATTGGGGCTTGATTACAGACTTAATAAATGATTCTACCTAAGTTGAGCTTGGTGACCAGTTCAGTTTCATTTCTGTTGCTATGTGGTATTGTAGGAGGCCACTTGTTCATCCCGACTTCCCAGAACCAAAATAACCACACAGAAACTGCTTGTCCCATTAGCTCTAGCTTCCTATTGGTTAACTCTTACATCTAAATTTAACCCATTTCTAGTAATCTGTGTATCACCACGTGGCTGTGGCTTACCGGGTAAAGTTCTGGTGTCAGTCTCTGGTGGGTCTACATGGCTTCTCTCTCCCTACAGTTTCTTTCTCCCATCATTCAGTTTAGTTTTCCCCACCTAGCTCTGTTCTGCCCTGCTCTACTATAGGCTCAAAGCAGTTTCTTTATTAACCAATGATATTCACAGCATACAGAGGGAAATCCCACATCAATGTGGTAGTCCATTATCCTAGAAAGGGAAACAATGAGTCATATCTACCCACAACCAAGAGCATGCTGTGGATTATGCTCATTGTTAATAAAAAGCTTATTGGCCAATAACTAGACAGGAAGAGATTGAGCATGAGAGCCAGACTAGGAGAGTTCTGGGAAGAGGAAGGATGGAGTCAGAGAGTCTCCAGTAAACACAGAGAAGCAAGATGAGAATGCCGTACTAAAAAAAGCTACCAAGACACGTGGCTAAACATAGTTAAGAATTATGGATTAATTTAAGTTATCTAGTAATAAGCCTGAGCTATTGGCCGAGAATTTACAATTAATATATCCCTCTGTGTGATAATTTGGAAAGTGGCTGCTGGGTATGTGGGACCATATGGTTGGTACATGAAATGTCCATCTAAACACAGAGAAAAATAGGTGTGAACATTCTGTCTTCTTGCTTTCATCTAGTTTTATCCTTATGGAGTTCAGGAGCCTTGTCTAGGGAACAGTGCTGTTTAGAATGGGTTTGGTTCTCCTACACCAATTAACAATTGAAACAATCTCCCACAGATATGCTTACAGAACAATTTGATCTAGATACTTCCTCAATTGAGCTCTTTTCTCAAGCAACTCTAAGTTGTAGCAGTTAACACAAAACAGCAACTGTCATGGTTTACTAGGATTACTTACAGAAATATGGGTGAAGAGTTACTTATAGGAACATTGGTAACTTATACGCATCACACCAGAAAAACCACCTTATTTTGTGTGACAACTCAGAAAACTGTATCCCTAGACAACTTGCAGGCAGCTCAGCTCCTACAATGGCATTATTACTGATTATGTAACCTTCAGGAGTGGTCTAATGACTCTTTTAGCTTTCTTAGTTTGCTGAGCCTGGTAAATTACATGAGCTTCTTTCTTCCTTCCTGGAGGAAATGTTCCAATTTGGATGAAATAGTTATATGACAAGAGGATACTGAAAGGTAGGTATGGAATGTCACAAACCCTAACACTGGCAAAGGAGTACTCAAGGGTAGCATTTTGAGATAAGAGTTGAAGGATAAGGAATGGCTCAAACCAAGTAATGGAAGAGAGGGGAAGGTAAGGGTGTTCCATGTAGACACAGTGACAAGGCTCCCAACAAGAGATGGTTTTTTCACATTGACAGATCTCAGGGTGACTAGATCACAGGTTAGGAGGGGTAAAGGATACCAGCTAGAAAGCTGGCGGTTGTCTTGGCTGCCATGTTCAGGGTATTGTTGTTGAGTGGAGCTTAAAACTAAATACTTATGATTAAGACACTGTATTGAGTAGTTTTATGTCAGTTTGACACAAGCTAAAGTCATCAGAGAGGAGGAGGGAAGCCCAACTAAGAAAATGCCTCCCTAATATTGGGCTATAAGCAAACCAATAGAAAATGTTATTAATTAGTGATTGATTAGTGATAAATAGCCCATTGTGCCACTGCAGGAATAGTGGTCCTGGGTACTACAAGAAAGAAAGTCAAGAGGAGCAAGTCAGTAAGCAGCACTCATCTACGGCCTCTGCATCAGATCCTGTCTCTAAGTTCCTGCTCTGTTTGAGTTCCTGTCCTGACTTCCTTCAGTGATGAACCGTACTGTGGAACTGTAAGTCAAATAAACCCTTTCCTCTTCAAGTTGCTTTTGATCATGGTGTTTCATTGCAGCAATAGAAACCCTAACTAAGACAGGCACATTGGCCATATAGCCTCTGGGTTTATAAACATGCTTGTGGAGAAGGGACAGTCTCCAGCGTTATTTCTAGGTTGTTTTTCCTGCTTAAATTCCAGTGTCTCATATTCAGGGACATAGTATTTAGTTCATGGCCAATAGGGAATTTTCAAGGATTCTGTATTATGTTCCAAAAGATGGCATAGATTTTAGAAAGTCAGAACAAGGTGTGTTGCCTGGGATGTTTGCAAATGAAGATCAGATAATATGAAGGAATAGGAAGGTGGCTACATCACGGCAGCTTTGTTTGTAGAAAAATACTTGCTTTTATTCATGGGGCTCTAGGACAAATGTCCTTCACAGTGGGATAGCAGGTGCCTTGAGTGTTGTTTCCTCATTTGGAGCATGTGTTAATCCAGACACAAAACTATGAAGATGAAATAGCAGCCAGTGTATGGAAATTGAGGGCATATAATAGGCACCCACATTTTGGAATTTAAAATGCAAACCAAATGCTTTTTAATTGTCAAAACAGGTATAGTTCAGTGAATAGGCTAAATTACCTTCTTTGATCAACTGAACAGTCATAAATCATTTATTAAATAGTTTAAGTACCTCTTGCTTACAGAAAACTGATATGTTTTAATTTGCATAACATCTCATAATAGTTCATTAAAAACAATGCTGTGTAGAAAGCTGTATATCATTTAAATTACTTGTAAGCAAAATTATTCACCTCTTCCAGACTTGTGTTTTATTCAAAACAATTTGGTTATTAAATAGCATTTTGTGTAGGAGGATTTTGACATACATTTTTTATTAATTTCCTAAAGATAATATAAAAGAAAGGAACAAAAACTTTTACATCTTCCATCCATTCATGATATGGTCCTAATAACAAAATAGGGACTATATTCATGTGACAGTAATGCATGTCTGGGCTCAAATCATCTCCCTGAAGACTTGAGCTATGCAAATTTTAGCAGATAATCTAATCTAGCCCCTCTGAGCTTCAGCTCTCCTTCTGTGATGTTGTTATCATAATTCTTTCATGATTATGTTGGCAATTAATTTATCACACTCATACTTGCATCGAACATGTAAAAAATTCTTGATAAGTGGTGACTCCCTATTACTGGCTCTTGATGGCTGAGTCCCCTGGCAGCCCTCCCAGATGGCTAGCTGATACTTTTTGACCACCTTATAAATGCTATGAGTGTTCCTTAGAATAAATAAGAATACACAGGCTACTTTGCTTGTCTTTTGAGAAGTCTCACCAGCTCTCTGAAGCATCTTCACCCTTGGTGGCCTACCTTTCCTGGGCAGGGCTCCATATTTTTCTCCATCACTACCCTATCTTCTGCATTTGTGCCTCCCAGGCTTCCAAGAACCCTTCCCAAGAATCCATTCTCTGATCTTTTCTTGTCTCTAACACTGGCATTAACTTTCCAAAACCAAAGCCTAATAACGTTTGATGACTCCCCTCACACCACAGCAGGTCCTTTCCATCTCCTGTTTTGTTTCCACTCTCATTACCAAGGCAGGTGAACTGAGCAGAGGAGATGTTGTAAGGCTGGAGGGAGCTATCTGGGAATGTTCAGCACAGTCTCCTTCAAGGTGTCACATTTGGGGTCTCTTTAATGCCATAGGAAGGTCTTCAGTAGGGAGAAGCCTTCCAAGATGGCTGGCTGTTTGGTACTGTGGACCCCCAGACCCTGAATTTCCTGTGATCCCCTGCCTGTTGGAGTAAACTTGTTTTCCTATGCTTGCAGCTGCTCTGAGCACAAGACCCTCAGGAGTTCCTGATGGCAGGGGAGTGATTTCTGGTGGCTTTGCAGCTGAGAGTTAGACCCTATTTAAGCTGCTCTGGAACACAATAAAGGAGGAGGACATTCTTGGCATTACCTTTATCTCTCTCTCTCTCTCTCTCTCTCTGTGTGTGTGTGTGTGTGTGTGTGTGTGTGCTCCAATCTCCAGCCAATTGCTCATCTCGCAAACCACAGTGCATGGCACGCAGAGCAGATGTGGTGTTACAGCTGGTTGCAGGATGAAGCATCATAGCCTCCATTTTCAAAAGAAAGAAGGGCCTCAATGATCTATGTTGGGGACTTTCTGTCTCTGAGGAAAGTGGGGAGGGCCCTGTGCTCCAGAAATCACATCTTCACCAGTGAATAATTGCAGAATTTTAAAGCAGAGTCCCAATTTTTCAAAAACACAAATTAAAAACTGATTTACTGCAAGGTTGTTTTTCAGTCCTGACAGCAACTATACGTCATGATCTGTCAAACTCCTTTCCCCAGACAAGGAACATGTGTTGCTATGAATGAAAAGGGCAAAGCAAGTTTCTTTACTATATTCTCTTCCAGAGTAAATAATTTTTTGGCCCTGGAAAGAGTGACTAATTTGGCACCTAAAAAGGCAACTTTAAGGCATTTTGCATATGCTCAAAATATTTGTAAGGGCCAGGAATTCAAGTGACATTATTACCATGATTAGCCTATGTTAATTAATTTTTCACAAACTGTTAGAGGGCGAGGGATGCTATTATTCATCCTTTGAGCCTGGGGACCATAGAAGATGAGTGATTATTCCAGGTTATCCAGTCAGTAAGCATCAGTGATGGACTCATATCTGATGCTCTGTCTCCAAAGCCCCCTGTCTTAGTAGCTTGATTACCCACCTCCAACTCCCATTAGCAAATCCAGTGTCCAATTCATGACTGTACATTGTAATTGATTTGTTATTTCTCTACATGGATCCATCATCCCCTCTTGTTCCCTTTTATGACTTCAATGTCCTTCCTCTTCATGTGGACAGACATCCATGCCTGTGAGGAGAAGTCATACAAAGTGAGATGAAGGAGAGAGATTAGTGGATTCATTAATTCAGTGAGAAAGAAATTAATGCCAAGGGATCAGGTTGCCTCTCAGTGCCCACCCTCTAGAAAAGGATGTTACAGAGTCTTGGCAGAGAAAAGTGTTTTCAACTGCTGATAAACCATCAGCACTGTTCTCAATCAGAACCAGGGCCTGGGATCATGGACCCTGCAAAAGACCCTGCTGCATGACTTTCTTATGACCCCTGCTGAACATGAAGAATGAATGCTGATTATTAACAAACTTGTCCAAAAAATCAAGGAGGAAGAAACACTAAGTTTATTTTCCCAGGTTTGTGCTACTCTGATACCAAAGCTAGATATGAATACATTTGGGAAAAGAAAATTATAGGCCAATATCCCTGACAAACATTGATTGAAACATCCTCACAAAGTGAAGCTGAGAATTGAAAGTACTAACACATTAAAAGGCTCACTCACCAAAACATTAAAAGGCTTCCATCTCTGTGAATGCAGGATAGATCAACAGACGCAAACAAGTCACTGTGGTATGCCACATTAACAGAACGACAGATAAAAAGGATAGCCTCATCTCAATGAATGCAGCAGCATTATATGATAGCACTCAATATATTTGTAAATGTATACATGTGTATATGTGTGTGTATAATGAAATGAAGTTCAGACTTACTAAAAGAGAAATTCACTGGTCACAGTTATATTGCCTCTAATTCCCTGAAACCCTAGAGGAAGCAAGAATGAGAGAAAGGTAGGTTGGGAAGAAGGATAGGAGGGAAAGAGAAGGAGGGAGGAGGAGAGAGAGTCCTTGATTATTTTTCTTTGCCAATCCCATTTTGCTTCATTATCTTCAAAGGGATCTTGGGTCCCTCTTGAATGGAAAACCAAAATCTTGGACAGAAACTATTACTTTTATGCATTAAAATTTACTGGATTCTTATTATATTTACTGGATTCCTATTAGATTACTGATGTGGCCATACATATAGGCAATTGCCTCTTTGATTAAGACACCTTGAACATCTTTATAGAATGGAAAAGAACCAGGAAAAAAGACGTACCATTTAGTCCAACCAGTGCCCACATACAGGCCAACTATGTTGCATACCAGCCCAGGATGTTAGTCTCAACCTTAAAAGCCCCTGCCAAACGACAGCTTATAAGAATCCATAACATTTTTTTTATTACTGTTGAAAGATTTAATGTTCATTAGTTGTCACTGGGATCAAATATACAGTGTTCTGATTTGTGTACACCACCGCATTAAACATGCAACACTGACTTGCGATGCAGTGAGACTGAGCATCTATTAAAATTCCACCACTGTATGTGACAAAGTGTTAGTTTATCTCATGAGCCTTTACAGTTTCCCGTGTTTGCTTGTCATCTTCAGTAGTAGGTGATCTGAGGGAGGAGCAGGTACATAGAATGTCAGAGACTGAGGACAGCATGAGTCCAAGGGTTCCCTATCACTTCCTATACCCCACTGGTGTGGGAAGAGAGGGATTAAGTATGGGCAAGGTACAGGCCATGGGAGGTGGTGAGCTCTTTGCCTCCAACTGTTTCTATAGTCTGTTTTTTAAGCACAATTACATAGAGTGCTAATTTAAATTCATTTGAGCATCAGAGGTGAAATTCTCAAAAGAAAGATTATCAACCTGCCTATTTGTTAAAGAACCAAGCAAGCTATGGCTGAACATGCTTAGAATGTCTATAGCTTAGGGGCAGCCATGCTGAACTGAACCACTGCCGCTTGAAGGACCACGTGGGCTTGGCTATTATTGTCAGCATGCTCCATCAGCTGAGAGACCCTGTTCTCTCCTCTGGCCTTCTGCTCCACTGGTTCGTGGCCATTCTCTATTCTCAAGGTTAAACTATGAAGTAGAGTTTTGCCAGAAGCCTGATCATATAAGATTCTTTCCTCATGGATCCTGAATAATGTCATCCAATGATCTGAACCTCTTTCATCTATAAGATAAACTTGACCTTCATATTCTCACCTATCTTCACATCATCCAGCCTCATTTCCTTATGTGTTAACTAAAGGAAGCAATCAGATTCCCCAGGTTTTCTCCCAAAATCTGTGATGGGACTTTATGGGAACAGATTATGAATGGGATGACATTTTAAGCAGAAAATGAATCTCTGAAAAGGCCTGTGAGGGAAAACCATTTCCAACATTCCCAAAATGATTTTTGATGAAATATTTAGTGATTGATTTTGGAAAATTTTTTTCCAAGTCTATCTAATTTGATACATTTTTGATAACTTCACTTAAGCACTTATTTGTGTTTTGTTTCCTATTCATAAAATATATACTTGTTTTGTTTATATCAAATGTTTTACCATGTGTTTGTTTTCAAATCTCTTTCTGTGATACTGTTCAGAAACTATCTGTAGATCATGAACACACAATAACTTGCCACTGGGAGAATCTGCTGTAACAGGTGTGTGTGTGTGTGTGTGTGTGTGTGTGTGTGTGTGTGTACACAGGGGAAAATCCAAGCTTCTGGGTTACAAGATTTAAACCACAGACAACGGATGGTGTTGTGGGATAATCTTTTTGTACATTGTGAAGATGTGTCTTTTCCAAGGTGCCTTCTGATTGATTTAATAAAGAGCTGAATAGCCAATAGCTCAGCAGGAGAAGATAGGTGGGATTTCCAGGAATAGAGAGGAAGAGGAGAAATCTAGGTATGCGAATTTTGCCAGCAGACTTGGAGCAAGTCAGATGGGACATACTAAGGAAAGATAAAAGCCCCATGGCAGAATGTAGATTAATAGACACAGATTAATTTGAGTTATAAGAGCTAGCTGGGGTCAAGGCTAAGCTAAAGGCCAAGCTTTCATCATTAATACCAAGTCTCTGTGACATTATTTGGGAGCTGGCAATCTAAAGACAGTCTGACAAGAAAGCTTGCTGCAGGATGGAAATTATATTATGTGATTGTGATTTTTTTTTTTTGAGACAGGATTTCTCTGTTTAGCAGCCCTAGTTTTCCTGGAACTAGCTCTTGTAGACCAGGCTGGCCTCTAACTCACAGAGATCCACCTACCTCAGCCTCCTGAGTGCTGGGATTAAAGGCATGCCACTACCACCTGACTGTGAAGGAACCATCTCTATATTGTGCAAAGCATGGTGTGGAAGATTTAGGACAAAGCAGAAGGGAGGAAGCTCCAGCATAAAGAAAAGGATAACTGACGACTTTAGAAAATGCAGATGGATGCAATGTGAGCATACCTCTTTCTGGAGGAGGCCCAATCTTCTCTACTGCAGTAAGAAGGAAAACAGCACCCCTGTCCAGTCCAGGGTCTAATCCCTGGAAACTGTGACCATGTTAACATCCATGGCAAAAGGACTTTTTCAGATGTGACTAAGGTTATGTGAATAAGGCCGAGCTAACCATTGAATCCTTAAAACCAGAGACCCTTTCCCAGACATGACCAGTGGAAGAGATGGGACTATGGAGAAATAAATAGATTGATGTGATTCTTCTGGTTTTGAAGATGGAGGAAGCTGTTAATTAAGGATTACTAGAAACTACTAGAAGATAGAAGATACAAGGAAACAGATCCTTCTCCAAAGCTTCCAGAGAGGAATATAGTCTTACAAAGAACTTCATTCTTGTCTCTATTTTGTGAGCAAAGATTTTTTTCAGTTTTGGTAGTCATTGTACAGAAGTGATTTATTTCATCATGTCATTTTCATTCAGGCATTGTACTTCGCTTCTATTTATGCATCATCGTTCCTTATCCCTCGTTCCTTCTCCAGCTGGTCCCTTTCCTCTACTCCCCCTTCTAGTCTCATGTCATGTACATTTATTTTTAATATAATCTTTTATTTATTCTGTGAACATTTATTTTAATATTATTTGGTTTTTCAAGACAGGGTTTCTCTGTAGCTTGGGAGCCTGTCGTGAAAAAATCACTCTGTGTACTAAGCTGGCCTCAAACTCACAGAGATCCGTCTGGCTCTGCCTCCTGAGTGCTGGGATTAAAGGTGTGCACTATCACTTCCTGGCTTACTTATATTATTATTTAATTTTTTCATACAATATATTTTGATCATATTTTTTTCTTTCACCCAACTCCTCCCAGATTCTCACCACTTCCCTACCAACTCAACTTAATGCTTTCTCTTTCTTTAAATGGAAAGTAACAGACTTCTAAGAGATAACAAACATGACAAAATAAAATATAAAACAAAGCCATCACATCTTTTAAAAATTGTTTTTATTGAGCTATATATTTTTCTCCGCTCCCCTCTCTTGCTCTCCCCTTTCTTTTTGCCCATTCCCGTGATCCTCATGCTCCCAATTTACTCAAGAGATTTTGTCTTTTTCTACTTCCCATGGAGGTTAGATCTGTATCTGTTTCTCTTAAGGTCCTCTTTGTTGTCTAGGTTCTCTGGGATTGTGAATTGTTCGCTGATGTGGGATTTCCTTCTACATGCTGTGACTATCATTGACTAATAAAGAAAACTGCTTTGGACCTATAGCAGGGCAGAACTTAGGCTTGGAAAGCTAGGCTGAATGATGGGAAAAAGGAGGCAGAGTCAGAGGAATGCCATGTAGCCCCTCTGGAAGCAGACGCTGGAACTTTAGCTGGTAAGCCACAGCCATGTGACCATACACAGACTAATAGAAATGGCTTAAATTAATATGTAAGAGTTAGCCAATAAGAAACTAGAGCTAATGGGCCAAACAGTGATTTAAATAATAATTTCTGTGTGATTATTTTGGTTCTGGCTGGCCGGGATGAACAAGCGGCTTCCTCCTACAGTAGGCTTGTTTTTTTTTTTTTTGCTTTATGTCTAAATGTCACTTATGAGTGAGTATATATTGTATTTGTCTTTCTGGGTCTGAGTTATCTCCCTCAATATGTTGTTTTCTAGATCCATCCATTTGTCTGCGTATTTCAAGATGTCATTTTTTCTGCTGTGTAGTACTCCATTGTGTAAATGTACCACATTTTCCTTATCCATTCTTTGATCAAGGGGCATTTAGGTTGTTTCCAGGTTCTGGCTATGACAAATAATGCTGCTTTGAACATAGTT
>JAQHUG010000042.1:7975581-7993332 GCA_028555095.1 Dicrostonyx torquatus | reverse complement strand
AGACACGATATACACCTTTATAATGTATGTATGCTTGTTTGCAATTATCAAAGTCTTCTACCCAATGACTGATTACAAATCTATAGATTAAAGAAATCCAGGAGCAGTCTAAAGAATGCTAATGTTCAACACGGGCATTGACATCAGTGTTAAATAGTTTTAAAATCTCAAACTTTAAATGACAAAAATTATGTGTATGGGTATTCCACCTACATATATGTTTGTACCACATGCATGCCTGGTACCCTACAAACCCATTGGATTTTTGGAACCAAAATTATTTACCTAATTTCTATCTCTCCTTCTCTCACTTCAACTTCTCCCATGTCTCCACACCTCTCCTCTCAAGTTCATGTTCTCTTCTTCATTAATTATCTTTGGAACATATATATGTATACTTACACACAACCTACTGAGCCCATTTAGTGTTGCTCCTATGTGCATGTATTTAAGACTGACTACATGAGATGGGGTAGCCTCTTAGGGGGCTCCTTTCTGGAGAAAACTGACTCTCCCTGTCTCAGCAGTCATTGATTATCTTGTGAGACTTTCCTTACCTATGTCAGCATGTCTTCTCATTATGTAGGCCTTGTTGAGTCAGTCATATTGTTGCAGTTTGTACTCTTTTACTCTAAGCTGGTCTATTTTAATAAAACAACAAAGCAGTTTTCCTGTTATGTCTAGAAGACAATATCTCGCAGTAGACACCCTTGTGCTCTTGCAATCATTCCTTCCCTGCTTTCTTCCATTTTCTTTGAGTCTCAGGTATAGCAGTTGTGCTGTAAATGACTCAGAATTGGGCGTCCCACTATCAATATTTTCTGTATTTTTACCACTTCTGTGTCTCTGTAAAAGTCTATTTGCTGCAAAAAGAAGCATTTTTGATGAGAGTTAAGAGACATGCCTATCTGTGGGTGTAAGATTAAAAAAAAATTAAGCCAGGTGGTGGTGGCACATGCCTTTAATCCTAGCACTTAGGAGACAGAGGCAGGTGAATCTAACAGTTCGAGGACATCCTGGTCTGCAGAGTGAGTTTCAGGACAGTCAGGACTACACAGAGAAACCTGTGTTGAAAACAAAACAAAACAACAAAAATATTAAACAACTCTCTTTTAATAGTAACAAGAAAATGAACTAAAAATATGGTTCCTTATGAGGCACTTTGCACGCACACACACGGACACACATACACACATGCAGATAAAGAGAGAGAGCAGAGAAAGACAGAGAGACAGATAGAGATAGACAGAGAAACACAGACAGGAAGACAAAGAGAGACAGAAAATGAAGGAGAATCCAGTAGGGGTACAGTGGGAATAGGCCAGTCTGGATTCTCCAAATGAATTCATGCTATTGGAAAGAAACAGAGAAAATCGTCTATGTCTACTTCTTGGCTATTCCAGAAAGGACAGTTTGACCTTTTGCTTTGTCGTTTTATTAAAATAGACCAGCTTAGAGTAAAATAGTATAAATATTGTGGCTTTCAAGAATCTTATTGCATTGTTAAAAGATCAAACTTTGATTAAGAAGTGATGCTTCACGTTTTATTCAGACATTTCTGATTCTTGGAATTCTTACTGAAATTTTGACTTTGTCTAGCAAGAAAATAAGTGCCTATAATTTATATTGTTAAGTTGTTATTACCACATATAAAATAAACATTGGGAAATATTTTTTTAAATGCCCCTAAGTGAATAGTAGGCAAAACACTTAAATGGTATCATTTCATTTTAGGTTATTTTTTAAGTATTTATGGGTTTTTGTATTGATGTATAATACTGGTCCTCAGGTTGCATCCCTTCACCCAGGCAGTGGTTTGAAATGAAGAGTCTCAGCTCTTGTTCCAGAACCACTGAGTCAGAAACTCTTAGGTGGAAACTGGTCTGTATTCTAACAGGTCTGCTAGTTGATTTTGTTATACAACTATGTTTAAGAAATTCATAGTTGCGTCTGTCACTCATTCATTCATTTACAAATATTTTGATGGTCTTGGAGATGGATCAGTTAGTGAAGTTCTTGATGTACAACCTGGGTTTGAATGCCAAGCATCCACATACAGGACAGGTCTGGTGGTGTGTTCCTGTATACCCAGAAGTGGAAGAGGCAGAGGCAGGAATATCCCTGGAACTTGCTGGAGAGCTTGTCTAGTTTAATTGTAAGCTCCAGGCTAAGTGAGCATTTCCATCTAAAACAACAACAACATAATAAATAAATAAGGTACTGGGTGATCATGGAAGACCCTTGACAACAATTCTTGCTTTAATGCATACTCATACACATCTTCACACATGGACACATTCACACACATATACACACATAAATAGTTTTGGTACCAAGTGCATATTATATATTGGTGTAAGTGACTAAACAAGAGGCTAAGAAAGTGATAGGATCAGAGGCTAAAGTTACATAGTTGAAGTATTTGTGACTGGATGCCACTGAACTGTCTTCCATGATAGAGACTAAGCAGCCGAGGTAGGCAGGTTCTGAAGGCTTTCCTATTGTTTGGTGAAAGGATAAAATGCTGATGGACATGAATTGAGTTGGAAAGCAGCCAGAGAAAATAACATTCTCCACTAGAGGCATCATTGGGAACAAACTTGTCTGCTACCCTAGTATTAAAGAGTGGGAAACAGACAGACAGGAACGCTCAAGGCAATAGGTTTAAAGATTGGACATTGCACAGGTCAATAAATATATATATTTAGTGTGTGTGTGTGTGTGTGTGTGCATTTATAAAATTCTTCCCATTACATAGCACAAAGCACAGGGCTTAGGTAGAAAATGGGAGCTGTTTTAGGAGGACTTCAGATATCAGCCAAATTGGACGTCTTTTGTTCATTCGTTTGTTGATTCATATTTCCCCTTTTCCTAATTGATGACTGACCTCTTCGGGCACCTAGAATCCCTGTTTTATTTCTACATGTCAAGACTCCATAAATTCTTATTATGCTGTAAAAAGCATGCTCTATCCCAATCCTTCTGTCTCCCACAGTAGTACAATGTTTCCTCTCTTCAATGTCCCTACATTTGATGTATATATGGTGGGCCCCATATACACATTGACTAATCCCATCAGCCAACCATAAGCTCCATCTTTCCTGTTCAATTTCAATCACTAGTAAAATGGGTCTTAACTTAGGTTACTATGGTTCACACTCCATACATGGGTTGGCACCCCTCACAAGTGCTGTCTATCCGCATGTAGATATAGACTTGGGAAACACTGAGTGTTCATAATCTAGAGCAGGCAGACAGAACTGGATGACCTTCTGTGAGTCTCCCTGCCTTTGTCTGGAGATATTTCTGCATGGTATAAGTCATCATCTATTGTTTTCCTATGCCCCTGCCTCTTTGTTTTGTACAGTCAAAAGTGAGTCATGCATTGTGTTTTGAATTAATGTTCATTAAGTATACAGAAAACTAAAGTAAAATAATAAACATGCAGAAATAGGCAGCAAAACAACATCAAATGGTGGAGATGCTCAAAACACCCAGCAGAAATAAGTGGGGAAGTTCCTTTAAGGCAGCCAGCTGGAGTTCCCAACAGAGAGAGACCCCGACAGAGCACAATGTACCCTGAGACAAGGCCTCCAATTAAAAACAAATAGCAACAGATTAGAGATGTCATCATTAAATCAGGGGCTCATAGGCATCCTACAGGAGATGACTAGGGAAGCTGAGGGAGTCAGCTGAAGTTCCCCACTCAGCTTTCTCCTTGGCTGCGCCTCCCATCTTCTCTTTTCCACTGGTGGGTGGGAGAAACAATAGTAACCCCTGTTGGCAATAGTTCTCCTTCTGGCTGGTCTCAAGGGCGCAGCGGTCTTACTCTTGGCCTGTTTTGCTGTTCTCATCTCTTTCTGTTGCAGGGTTTAGGAGCAACCCCTCCCCAGACAGGGGGCCTTGGGGACACTTGATATAAATATGATTGGTTGTGAAATGGAAGGGCCAATCCTGGTTTCTTGGTGAGTTCAAGCAGCACATGGCAATTTCCCAATATAATGTATGTTATAGTCTTCCCACCATCTGCTTCTTCAATGGTTTGCTACCGGGTTGGCTGACCTTTACCTTGCAACTTGTACTAGGGTTCTAGTACTTGTACATGCCTTCCCCAAGGCATGGATCTTGTGAGCAGATAGCTTCCCTGGCCCCTTGGGAGGACCCCAGGAACTTCACAGATTAGTTTCAGTTTGTGCTGCAGTGAAAACTGAGGGACTGAGGCCCTGTCAGCCCAATGTAGCTCCACTAGGCTATAGCACAGATTGCTACAGTTCACTAGGCTGACAGCCTTCGCCAAGAGTTCCTGAAGGTCAGTTACCCTCAATCCTCTCCCACATTGTCTCTCCAGTCTTCCTGATTTCTGCATCCTTCCACTCCAACAAAGCTCTCTCTGGGTCAGAGCTGCTCCAGACAGAAGGGGTTGAGTCTTGTCTGACCCTTTCTTGCTCTGTGTAACCCTCCTGCTCTAGCTTTCCCATTTCCTGCTCTTTCCCATCTCTTCTCTGTGAGCTCGAGGTTTGCACAGTCCTCTCTGCTTGGCCAGTTGGTAGCTCAAAGCCCGTCTTTGAAACTGGTGAGAAAACATCCTTCCCCTCTGAGCCTACAACTCTTGCAATTGGGAGACAGGAACTTTCATTTCTTTCTCGAGCCCTCTGTGTTAAAAACACACCAAAAAACTTACACTGTGCCTGTGGCAGAGGCACCCTGTCCCTGAAAACAGGGAGAACTTCAGCCAGTGTGTGGAGACTTACAGGACAGCATGTTGAGAATGAAAAATAGTGACATCGATAAACAAATGGAAAATATCGTCCCTTTGACACTTTTTTCTTTTATAATGTTTTGCTTCTTGGGCCATTTGATTATCTTATTTTCACGTAGCTCTTTCATTTTCTTCTTCCATCACCCAGATTGTCTGTTTGACGTAAGGATGAGACCAAACCCCCATTCATCTCTATCTTCTCTTCAGGTTCATGACAGGAACCCCTGACAGGTTTGCCGTGTGGTATTGAGGTGACTCTTTGTATTTGGTTTTGAGCTTCTCTATAAAGTAGCTATTTGTTTAGTAATTGGAAAAAAATCTCTTTTGTTTTCTCCTTCCTTTTAAGTTATTCAAATCCTGGGTAGAAGATAAAATTATCTCAGGAATTTACCTCTTGTTCCCTGAAGCTTCAACTAGCTTTATTTATTACAGTGGTACTGAAAATCGCCACCTGGAAATGACTTCTTTCACAAAGGACACGCTCATTAGCTTCTGTTAATTAAAAGAGCACTCCAATATGATTCTTGCTGCTATTAACTTCCCCTGTGCATGCCTTCTCCATTTCTTGTTCTCTTGAGTATGCATAAAATGCACATGTAGAGCCCTGGAGGGGCTCTCTAAACACACTGGTGTCTGAAGAATAGTTCGGGAAATAATAGGGATGGACAGCTTGCTGAGTGTCTACCTTGTCCATTGCATTTCCTGGAGTCTGGCCTCTGAAATCCTACTAAAGTAAGAGAGCACTAACATCTCAAGACAAGACCCTAAGATAGCTGTGGCTACCAAAGGGAATATTTTCATTGTTGGCATAACTATGCACTGGTAGGTGTTGTGTTGGCTTTTCCTCTGTAGGTATAGCACACACTAAAAACCTGAGCATTTTATTTCCTATTGTTTTCCTCTTGCTGTTCAAAAGAAAACTTTGGTTCAAAATCACCACTTTATGTGTGGATATTAGTTTCTCATGCTAAAATACCCTTCAACACATCAGGCATTGTAGCCTATCTGTATTTCTCCTCCTACCTATTGAAGTAAGTATACACAGACCAAAGAATCAAAGGAACTGCCAGAGGACAAAAAAAGAAACAGTATTAGCTTTGTGGTTTTCTACTACAGATTTTTGAACTTTGTGTGTATCAGGCATTTAGAGGGAAGGAAATCATTTAGTGAGAACTCACGCTGAGCCCATGAAGAAATATAAATATGACAGGCTGTTTCCAATTAGAGGAGAATCAATTTCTATGTTCACTCAAAGAAAACAAACAGGAATCTTCCCTACGTTAATCAGAGGCTGTTTCAGCAATGAGATGGAAAGTAAAAGTGATGACGCCTCTGCCCAATTATCCCCCTCAGAAGCCAGGACAACACAAGGATACTAACAGCCATGCCGGAGTTGCAGGTGTCCACTCCCTCTTTGACAGAGACAGGAAACATCTGAAAATTCAGACTGCAACACAGGACAGTGGAAAGTAGGAGAGTCAATGTCCCTCCATTTTGAAGACCAAAGATAGGTCAAATTGGAAAGTATGTATTTGGAGTATGTGGTTGTCAATCAGAAGTTCAGCGACTCTCCTGTCATGTTCTAGGAATTCTCAGACATCAGGAACGCTGGTCACTACATTAGCATGGATAATCATCAAGAGACAGAAGAAAGAGGACCATTTATTTAAGAAGCAACTGGACCCTCCCCACTCCTCCTTTCCCTCTAACAAATTAAATAACCATCTTTCCTCTATACTTAGGGAGTTGAGAGATTGTATCTCAGAAGAAACTTCTCAAATAGCCTTGAGGTTGTGGACACCAAGCACAGGAGGGCAATGACAGTTCTGGATAGAAAGGAAGACAGCAAGAAACACTTCAGTGCTGTTGAATAGTTTAAACCCAGCAGCAGCCAGGTTTTCCCTCAAGGAGATTGAAGGTGCCATTTCCTTGGAAACTCAGCATCTGATTACTTGTAGGTAGGAGAGTAGGGTCCACCTCCAATAGGCCACGGTGGTATCCAGCAGTGATCCAGGCTACTGCTGGACTCAGTGCTTCTCCTCTCAAATCCAGGGTTGCCAATGTGACAGTAGTCGGGGTGGCCCTTGGCAGGTGGCTGCTTCTGCTTGTAGAGAAGTTGGTTTGCTTCTTTTCTACTCTTCCACTGTAATGTAAGAGAAAAACAGAAAGAATTTTGAAATCAAAGTATTTTATTTCTTAAAAAGTAAGAAATTTCAAAAATCAAATATGTGAAGTAGCTATATTCTCCAATTATTGCTCTCTATAAGGAATTCATTTGTCAGAATAGTTCATTAACAAAAGGTAAACATATACTTTTCCTAAAAACAGTAACTTTCTTATTTATTTATTTATTTGCTTGCTTACTTATTCTCTCCCATGTCACATCCTGATGGCAATTCCCTCCCTGTAGAAGAAAAGAGTCCTCAACGCAGACAAAAGAAGCAGAGACAGCCCCACTCTCATTGGTAGGTGTCCCACAAGAACACCAATGTCTACAACCATAACATAAGCTAAGGACTTAGGTCAGACCCATACAGGCTCCCTGATTGTCACTTCAGCCTCTGGGGTTCCCTAGGAGCCTTGGTGAGTTGATTCTACGGGCAGTGTCCTTGTGGTGTACTTGATCCTGCTAGTTCCTACAATCCTTCCTCTCCTCTTCTGCAGGGTTCCCTGAGCTCAGCCTGATAATTAGCTGTGGGTCTCTGCAACTGCTCCCATCAGTTACTGCATGATGCCTCTCAAACAGTACGTTTCTAAACAGAAAAAACATAGGTGCAAGGGCTTAAAATACAACTCCCTGGCACCTGCACGCAGGCGCACTCACACAGATGCACATTATTAAAAATAATAAATATGAAAAATGCCCTGTAAGTGCTGAGCAATATAAATAAGATCTTACAAACACAGTTTGATTTAAATTTATGAACATAAAATGTGGAAGGAAACAAAACATATCTTTAGAGGAGGTATGATTGGTGAGGTGTCATTCACAGAGATTATTAAGAGTTTCTTTATTTAATGTATGATCTGTTAAAAGAAATACGGTGTACTCATAAAAATAAAAGCAATTTTATAATGATAAACTTTCCCTAACATTTTATTATAACTAGTATAACACATCTGTAACAGTTGGAAGAATCTTACAGTAAGCATCTGTATAGCCAGCATGAACCTGTCCTATTCTTTGATGTATTTTTGAAGTAAACTGTGGACTTCCTTTTTGATTCCTTAAGCATACAGTCACTTGGCACTTAATGACATTTTAAAAGATTTATTTCTTTTTATCTTATGTGTATGTTTGTTTTGACTGCATATATGTGTGTACCACCAGGTACTCACAGATCCAGGCAAAGCCACTGATTATCCCTGAACTGGAGTTAGGGATGGTGGTGAACCATTCTGCAATTCTGGGAAGTGAGCCTGGGTCCTCTGCAAGAGGGGCAAGTGCTTTTACCAACTGGACTATTGTTTCAACCCCTTTCAATGATGTTTTTTGTCAACAGTAGGCCTCATACAGGACTGTGGTCCTGTGAAATTACATAGGTCACAAACTGATACAGTTTGTGTGAGAATTCCCAATGACGTCTGCACGCTGACAGTCACTTCACTCATTTCCCAGGACGCATCCCTTGCTGTTAAGTAATGATTGACTGCGTATCACAGTTTCTTATTTGCTTACCCATGTTGAATTGACTTTTTCATTATAGAAGTAATATTTGTTCATTGTAGAAAATTGACAGTTACAGATACAAATTTTACAAATCTCTCATCCCAGTAGTATGCTATGTAGTGTGTTGACACCACTTTACTCAATCCTTTCCAAAATTCTAAGAAACAGAGTTCTCTATATTTCACAGATTAGGAATCTATAGAGAGGTCACTCCAGTTCCTACTGTGGCAGAGTCAATGTATGAAGCCATGTGTCCGACTCCTGTAGTCTAAACTGTGTGCCTACCCCATTTCCTCCCCTCCTTCCTCTGTCCTCCAGGACACCCACTGTTGACTCTTTTCAGGGTTCATGCAGTTCCAGAAACAAGTGATTACATTTCTACACGCTGCTTTGCAGTCAGCTCTTCTCCGCGTATGCTAACCTCGTCCTCCACCTGCTTGTCAAACAAGGGTACCTTACTTAATAAGTCCTGTATTGTTGACATTATCAACTGGGAAGGTATAAATCTGCCTTTCTGTGAGCTACAGGTTACACCCTTAGGGTCACAACTAGAGTCACTGGGCCAAGGATAATACATACCTCCCACTGCCAATAAAACACTTACTGTGCAGGATAGTGTTTCTGCTGCACAGACACCACCATGCATTAGAAAACGTTTTCTAGTTCATGAAGGGAGATTTTCACTTTGTAAGGCAATCCTCCAATTGCCAACACATGGCACTGAGTCCAGGTCCCTCATCTCATTTTCTTCTCCAGACACTGCCGTCCATGCTCATAGGGCATTTTAGTTTGCCTAATGAAGACCAACCACTGCACATTAAAGTGATACTGATGCTTTGTTTTCATGACGTTTGCTTTCTGAGGGGTGCAGGAGAGCTCCCTGTGACAGGAGAAGCCTGTCTGTGTGTTTTCACTGTGAGACTGAGGGAAGAGAGGGTTTTAGAATTCATCTGTACCCAGGCGCCTGGAGCTTTGGCACAAGTGGCCTTGGGAGGATTGCCTGGGCAAACTAGAAGGGTGATTTCAAAGGGTGGTTTTGAAGGAACAAGCCTAGAGCTGCAACAGGGGGAGGCCCTGAGCTTGTTTTTTGCGGATGGGTCACTGAGCAGAGAGCAAAACACCATGGGAGAGCCTGAGCACTCTGGGGAGGACGGTAAGGAAAAATCAAGCCAGGCTAAAAGGATTTTCAGGCTGGTAATTTTTCTCTGTTCCTCTGATGGTGGTCCTCTTCTGCCTTGCCTCACTGGCTGGGAGGAAAACTGAATATGTGCAGGCCAGGAGGCCTTGAGCCATGCTCTGTGTTGGTGGGAGTCTCTGCACCTCTCACAGTGGTAGGAGACGTAGGATTCAGAGGTTGCCATGAGCTCCATTTTTGTGGATTGGGCAAAACATTAGGTCAAAAATTAATTTAGAGATGTAAAACTTATCTTTTCCCCTGGGATTTGCATAGGAAAACACAAACCATAGGAAAATAAAGATGGAAAGGAATGCCCTAGAATGTTCATGTTGCTCTGTCTTGGGGGACTATTGTCTTTACTCCATTCTGGCTTTCTTTTTTTAATCCTATAAAAAGTACATTTACTGACATGATTCAAACTTTAACAAACATGTGTTCAGACCGTTGCCCATTGGGTGAGAATCTGTCTTCATGTGTAGTAGGCAGCAGAAGACACTGTTGTTTGTAGACTTCTTTTTATATGTTTGTTGCAGCTGGTACAGTATTGGTGCATGGGAAGTTAAAGCCTTAAAAGACTACGTAGTTCTTTAGCAGTGGTTATAACTGAAAGTCAGAACTGAGTGTTTGTTCCAGATTCCCCAAGACTTATGAGCACAATGTGACTGGCTGTGTGTGCCTGCTCATACATGTGTCAACAATCCTTCCAGTCTAATGGCCCTTGGCTTAGAGTGTGTAACTTCACCTCTGGGAGTGTAAGTGTATTCCTTCCTGGTGATACCACTGGAAAGGACTGACAAGGAGAACTCACATGAGAGAAATTTGCATCCTATGATAGTATTTCCTCATCTGAACTTCAGTGGGCAGGAAGGGGTGTTCTGAAATCAATTTGAAGTTAGCTACTGTAGTCAGCTGAGTGGTACTGAGAAGACAAGACCAATGTGCTCAAGGTTTTTGAAGGCGGCATGAAAAACGTCTCCAATACTGGAAAATAATACCACTGTATCTCTGGCTGGTTTGAAATTCTTGGCATGTTAATTAGTCTATGAAAAAGGGACCTCGCCAATGTCACAAGGCAAGTTCTGAAAGCCTCAGGCTTTTAAACTTGAAGGAGCACAGTGAAGGACGGGAGTCATACAGAATGTTCGGAGTGTATTGCAGAAGGTGACAAAAGTTGATTAATTACTTATATTAAAAGTAAATTGCAATGATGGTATTAACATTCTGAAGCCAGCCTCTTCCTTCAGTTTGCTTCTTATAGCTAGGAGCCCATCTTCTCACTGTTCCTCTCTTAAAGGAGACATCTTTCATTTCCCCATTTCCCCTTTTTTTTGTAGACTGTTCTTCTTACCTCACACTATAAATATCTTTGATTTACTTATCTAATTAATATTTATCTCTTTATAAAGATTCTTAGAGAATTAAGTGTCAAAATGAGCTCTTGAATTCTTGAATTGAATTGAAAGCTATCTTTTTTAGTGAAAAATAGCAAATTCCATTCTGATTTTGGGCAGGGTATTTACAAAAATTTATATTAAGTAGAATGTTAAGAGATACCAGCTCTGGGAGAACGGTCCCCTCTCCCCCCACCAGCCAGATGGAGTGGATATGAGAGAGCTGGCCCTAATCCTTGCATAAAGGGGGAGGTCCCAGTAGAGGCCAGAGACTGGCCAACTCAGCTACCACCCAGGTCCACCTCCAGGGCTTTGAGTTGGCCCATCCTAACATCTACCCTGTCTATGACTTTCTGGAGCAAGTGAAAGGACCAGTCCTGCAGAACAATAGCTTCAGGATCTCCGTGACTTGCAGCAACAGCAGGCTATCTGAGAGGGGTTTCAGTAAGGGTCCAGTATTGATGGTGTGCCAGATGCCAGAGGCCTTGAACCAGACCAACAACTCATTGCAATGAACATTTTCAAGTAAAGGTGTTTGGGAAAAAGGGTGACACTGCCTGGCACACTGAAGTTCCCAAGGCCACCATGACACATGAGTATGGAGTGGAGAGGTGGGTAAGAAGGAGGAGGAAAGTGGGGTTTTTTCTTCTTTTTTAAAATGATTTTTGTTGTTTTTTAATTCTCTTTTGGCATGGGTTGATGGGGAGACTACCAGGGTGGAGGGTGAACATAGAAGGACTGGGAAATGAGTGAGATTGGGATGCATGATGGGAAATTCCCAAAGAATCAACTAAAATATTTATATATGTATATATGAAAGACACCACACTGACTCCATCAAAATGTTCACCAAGCAACTAGACTTAAGAAAACAGATTTCTTATAGCTAAGTTCATTACCACTGTGATGTACTCTCAAAAACTACCTTTCATTGTTGATAAGCTTTAAATTTAAGGTATATATTTACCACATTATCTTACTTCGAATAAATGCCCATTTAAAATTTTCAATAACTTTTACATCTAATGAAGACTTTTCTGTTTTCCACCTGCTGTGGGTCACAGACCATGAGAATGTGTGACATCTGAGACACCTGGTATCTCATAATACAGGCCACTTTTCTTCTTCCTTCCTTCCTTCCTTCCTTCCTTCCTTCCTTCCTTCCTTCCTTCCCTCCTTTCCTCTTTGGTATTTCTTTGTTTCTGTTTGTGGTATATGAGTAATTGCATGAAGTGGATTGACACCCAGTTCTTAACTCCTTAGACAGTGTAAATGCATGGCACAATTCTTTATTGAATGTTTGATGGTGATTGATCTCTATTACCTAGCTCAGGCACAGATAGGAGAGCACTGTGCCCACATTACCTAGTGGCCTCATCAAAATCTCCACAAGAATAAACTTGTGGGGAAATTTCACATTTGTTTGAACTTCTGCTGCCAGAGGTAAATTGCCAAAGATGGGACGTGGGAAGATGACCCAATCTTTGAGAGGAGAATGCCTATTGGTGCAGTCACAGAACAAGTTTATTACATAAATTATAAGACAAGAAGAAGGTAAACAGCATTGGAGATAGTCTTGATAAGTTTTTCTTTCTTTAAAAAAAGGAAAGAAAAAGTTCATTTTGAACTGTATGTGTTGATACATGCTTGTAAGCCCAGCCCTTGGGAGGCTGAGGCTGAAAGATTGTTAGACAAGGCCAGCTTCAACTACATAATAAGATCCTACCTGCCTCTAAACAAGCAAACAAATAAATAAACAGAACAAAAAACCCCAACAAACCTCTTCAAACAACATATTTTTTGTCTAAGTTGTAGGGATCCATCTTAGTGATTCTGAGACAAGCAATTTACTGACTGATTTTCTTCTCTGGTCTCCAAATCTATCAGTTTTTAAAGTAGGGATTTGCCTTGCCTTGCCCTGAGATGTTTTTCTTCCAGAAATGTGTGTTAGGCCAGCCTTCATAGACACCTCTGAGTTTGATTCACTCAGAACACCAAAAACCATTTTGATTTCTGAGTATTCAGAATTGCAATGATGTAATTAGGCCGGAAGTTGTAGATAATGGCTTCCCATCTAGTCACACCACAGATACATTTGATTTGGCTCACACAGGTTATTATTCCTAGGATCCAGGAGGCAGATGCTAGTGGGTCTCTGTGTGTTCAAGGCCAGCATGGTCTATATACAAAGTTCTAGGCCAGTCAGGATTACCCTGTCTCAAACAAACAGGACAAGAAAAGTAACAACAACATTTATTCACACTGAGTCTACCTTCCTGTAGATGGTCGCCTACTGGGGCTGAGTTGTAGCCATGACACATGTTTTGACATCCTCTTTTCTCAGACCCCTGCTTTAAAGCAGCCACATAAACTAGGTAGGAGTTTGGATTTTTGACTCCTGACTTTGAACTTGAAGATTTCATTCTCATCATAACCTCTATTTCCTCAGACTACTTCCTTAAGGAAAAAAAAAAAAAAGAGCTAGACGGCGCACTTCTCAGAGTCCTAGTAAGTTTAGCGTTGATTGCCACATTTTTCTTATTGTCTTTTTAGCACCCATGCTTTAAACATAGGGTCCGTTTTCCCTTGTGTTTGAATTAAAGGGCAGCAGGGATTTCTAGTGCCAATCAATTGTTATAAGACAACTGCTTTGAAAGCGTGTTCAGATTTCCTAAAGAGTGGGCTATCCCTAGATGTGACCCAGCCTTGACGGTGGCTTCAGGGCGCCTCCCTGACCATCTACGAAGGTTTGTAGTGTGTGCTTGTGGAGACCTTTTCCATCCTAGCCCATCACTACACCCAGAACCCGTGCTGCCCAAAGTTGTTCTTACTAAAGAAAGAAAGTCTGAGTCACTAAAAGCTGCCCGTATTTACTGTGAAGTCAGTATACCTGACCAGAGCTCTCAGCTTCTCCCACTGTGGGGAAATCCTGCAGTCGAGTTAGTTCACTGTGATTATGTCTTTCTCAAGAAATCTTAAAAGTATATTCCTTTTGTGTTTGCATATGTAAGAGGACTATATTGGTCATGCCAAAGGAAAACAACTGAAATTTACATTTCCTTATTTTAGAAGATACATTGAAACTTGCTTTCATGTTTAAAATTGAAAGGATCTTCTAAAAATAATTTTATATTTATACATGGGTATGGGTGGAAAGAAGCTTCTAAAAGCAATTTTTGTGTTTGTATGTGTGTATATACACATGGGTGAGTACCTTCAGAGGTCAGAAAAGGGAGTTGGACCCCCTGGAGCTAGTGTTACAATTGGTTATGCACTGCAAATTTTAGCTTCTGGAAAGTGAACCCAGCCCCAACACTTTTTTTTAAAATAGGGAATCTGATACCCTCACACAGACATACGTGCAGACAAGACACCAATACACAATCAATCAATAAATAGTTTAAAAATATTTGTTTATTTTATGTGTATGAGTTTGCCTATACCACATGTTTTACACACACATGCACGCATGTGCACACACACACACACACACACACACACACACACACACACACACACCACGTATTTGGCTGATGCTCTTGGAGAACAGAAAAAGTATTGGATCTTTTAGAAATAGAGGTACAGATGGTTTGAGAAACTGTGTGTGTTTTGAGACCCAAACTAGTATCCTCTGCAAATGTCTTCGGTGATCTTAAACACTGAGCCATCTCTCCAGTTCACCCAAATTCTTTTCTTTTGAATATTGTTAAATGCACAGAAAATCTGTACTGCGTTCTCATGCGAAGCGATATTTTGTTTGTCTTTTAACAAATAAAACTTGCCTGAAGATCAGAGCACGGAACATCTTTCAGTGTTTACCCCTGTATCTGACTCGGGGTTTTTATTTTTCAGACCAATTAGAATTGGTATTGCTCTCATATACCAGAGTCTCCTATATTAACAATAGCACATTTGTCACCAGGAGGGAACCAACGGTGATGTTCCAACCAACTGAACTCCTCGCTTTTTAGAAATTAAATCTGCTTCTGTTGTGTGCTTCCCCATTGCAGGATCCCATTAGGCGAAGGGCACACGGTATTTATTTCCAGGCCCCGTTAGCTGTTCTCAGCTGTATGTCCTTCAGCAGCCATGCTGATGCCTCCTGATTTTTCTTGTTTATGGTGACATTAATCATTCCCAAAAGTGCTGCTTGCAGAGTCTGTAGAAGTCCCTCGGTTTGGTTTTACCTGATGTTTTCTTTCTTATGATTGGATTGGAGCTGATGAGATTTTTAGAAGTAGAACAGAAGAAAAATGCTCTTCTCATTGCATAGCAAGGGAAGATTGCCAGCATTATTTATGAATGGTACTATTAACCTTGTTCATCAGGTTTACCTCTGAAAATCTAGACCTGCCCCCATACTTGAAAGCAAGTCAGCAAGTTGAGGTTGTGCAGAGGAGGTGGTGAGTTAAGAGCTACTTTCTAGAGAGGGCAGTGCATGCATGTGTCACCTGCAACTGTTTTATAGTTTCCCATTTGTCTGTTCACTTATTTACATAATTACTGACTCATAATTTCATTCTATATGTTGAGTTGCAATTGACTGATCCATTATTTATTTTGTTGCTCAAATAATCTTAGTTCTGGTCTTCGGGAAGAATTTTATATTGATTCAGAGGCTCAAATAATCTTAGTTCTGGTCTTCGGGAAGAATTTTATATTGATTCAGAGGTCCCTTTGATACATCTCTGTCATCTTATTTATAATTTCTTTACCTTATAGCCTTTCAAGTTTATCTTACATTTTTCTGGCCTTAGTCCTGTAATCACCCATTTGTTCCAGGATCCTTTGTCCCTTTCATTGTTGAATAGTATTAGCAGTCAGCATCAAGACACTGAGTATGCTTGTCACTCCTGGAATGTTATAGCTTCTCAATGGGCAGAGTCAGGAAACATAGGTATGAATATGAACCCATGTGTGTACACATTAAAAGATTAATTTTGAATCAATACATCAGTATGTACTTTTAGTTTAAGGTGCAGCAGTGAGAATGTTTCTGACTATAACCTAGCACTACATAGTTAGTTTCAATTTACTCCTTAATAAACTCTACTAGTGTGTATCAAATTGACTGTTGTTGACTAATCCCCAATAAATTAACCAGTTTGTTTTTCTTAATATACCAATATAAGTTTTTCTCATCTCCCTAGTCTCTATTCCAGGTTCAGTAATTTAGTTCTTTTAAATAAATATGTAAACAGCAAAGTATATTTTGGCCACATTGCAAAATAAATTTCTCAGCATGTTTCCTTAATTTATCGATATAGATAAGCATGCACTAGCAGATAGCAAGCACATCTGTGCACACCTGGGATGCTATGGATGCTAATTGGGGTATTAGGTCCAAAGGATTTATGAAGGCAATGATCAAACAGGTAAATATAGATTTATAGTCATTCAACATTTTAGGATTCCAAATTTTGTTTTAGTGTAAAATAAAAAACCCATGGGAATAATTAGTTCTAGCTACTGCTGGCTTACAAAAACAAATAAACAAATGAAAAAAAAACAAGGAGACTGTATACAAGAACCTTTTGTAAAGTCTTACAAATGAGATGTTATGCTCTGAGAGTTGCAAAAATTATGGTAAATGGTATTTAAGAAGTGAAATTATAAAATGAGGTAGGGTAAGTTTGGGATATGCTGAAGTGTTACATAAGAAGTTGTCTGGATGCAGAGGCAGATTAATGTGTTTCTAGAGTGAAATAAATTTCAGTTTTTCTAAAAATGGTAATGTGAATATGTTATAAAAAGCTTCCCTTGTCATTATTGCAAGCAAGTGAAATACTGGTTGCACTTCTAGGAAGGTCTACAGTGCTTTTGAAAGAACTGATCATGTTACCCAATGTGAACTCTGCTCTGGTTATTGTAATGTTACCAGTACTGGATATGTGAAGTCAATCTTTGCCCAGAGATAAAAGACTAATGTTAAAAAACAAAACTATGAAGGGAAGACTAATGATCTCTAAAAGTCACAATTAATCTAAGGTACTGACATGATGTGTAGTGTAAGGTGGGACTGTGACATACAGAAAGAGTCTATAAAACTTTTATGAAACCATGGCTTTTGTTTATTGCTGTCATGATATCATCAAGGTCCATGGCTAGTTATCCTCATTCTGTTAAATTTCCTTGGGAAATTGGAGGGGGTGGTTCTAGAGAGGTTCCAGGGACATGTCAAGTTGTCAATATTCATTTCTACTGGGTCATCATCTACTGTCCATCTTTTGTTGTCTAACAAGGTATAGGACTGGAGGTCAGAAACCCCATGAGAAACTAAAAAGTAATAATAAAACAATCACTGTGGAGCCATAGTTCTCAACCTTCCTAATACTGTGACCCTTTAATACAATTTCCCATGTTGTAGTGACCTCCAACCATAAAATTATTTTGTTGCTACTTTATACTATAATTTTTCTAGTGTCATAAATCATAAGGTAAATATCTGATATGCAAGATAGCTGATATGCAACCTCCAAAGGGGCCATTATCCATATGTTGAGAACCACTGAGGAGTCTTTGAGAAGGAAGCCCTGCTTGGCCTGGATTAGGTGATTATCAGAGTACATGAAGAAATGGAGAAACAATGAAATCAAATAGAGAAGTTGAAAAAAACCTATTTTTTTTACTTCTTTTTTTTATTGTTAAAAGCAAAATTTACATTTACTCCCCTTGTTCCCGGCCCTCCGGCTCCCCCACTACCCCACCACCCTCCGCCTGCTTCCTTAAGATGGGGCAGGATACCCTGCCCTAT
>JAQHUG010000042.1:7965222-7975308 GCA_028555095.1 Dicrostonyx torquatus | reverse complement strand
GGTCCTGACTTCCTTGCTCATCTTCTCCCTCCTTCTGCTCTTCCACTGGACCTTGGTAGCTCAGTCCCTTGTTCTGATGTGAATGTGGGTCTCTGGCTCTATCTAACATTTGATATAATAGTGACACCTATTCAATGCTTATTTTCTACAATTTGTGAATTATCCTCAATGTGTTAATATGAAAAACAAGAACTGACAGACCCAGGGGAAATGGAAGTGATTGAATAAGAAACACTTTGTCCTGATGGTTGTGTGCTAGGTGATTGTCAGTCATATAGTCATCACCATGGAAGAAAAAGAATTGCAAAATAATATCTCTGAGATGCCCTTTCCAGATATTAAAAACTGAATCTTTTAAAGGGTACAGTTCATCTTTGTTGTAAAAATGGCCGTAAAATAGCTCTTATTGATGTGCCATAAATCTGTCCAATTGGGTAGGTACAAAAATAGACTTTGTCTTCCTATTCTTAGTACTGAAATTTCTCTCTTTCATGGTTTCAAGCCAAGAAAATGACATTTTGCATTCTGCAACTAAATACTTCCAAAGTATATTTATATAATGGTTTCCCCTTTGCAAACATTTATACAGCCATTTTTTTTATCTTGACTTATCAAACAGGAGAACTAGAAGATCTGAAACATTCTTTTTTAGGACTTTTGGAATAAAATAATTCTTTTACATTTTTATCAATAATTTATTTAGATATTTCATCTCTTTATCTCAATGCACATTGTACAATTACAGTTTTACTTCTATGGTAAGATGAAACTTTAATGAACAGAAACAATGATTCCTCATCAGAAGAAATATTTCATTAATGAAAACTCATTTAAATTTAATCCAATCTAATTCAACCATTACTGGTATATGATCATGTCTTGCACTCAGGGGGCAGTAATTATTCATGGAGTGAAAGCCACATAGAGCTTGTCACTCTTCTGAGGAAGCATGAGAGAGTTAAGACAAGAAGTAAAGAAATTATGACATGGCAGAACAAGATGAAGCAAGGAGATGAGAGATTGCATTGTGGGAGTTCAGGGGATCATGCAGGATGAGGGAAATATACTAAGTTGGCAGGACAGGGAAATATACTATGGTTTTAGAGTGATAAGGATGGGATGAGACTATAGGAATAAAGAGAACTTAGAGAAGAATGTTTAGATGTAGTCATGGACAGAGATGAAAGTAAAGAAGAAAGCAGAGGAGAAAAAGAAGGAGGAAGAGGAGAAGCAGAAGCAGCAGAAGAAGAGAAAGGGGAGGAGGATGAGGAAGAGGAGGAGGAGAAGGCTTAAAAGTATAGACTGGCCTTGAACTTGAAATACTCCTGCCTTTCCCTCCGGAGAATCACTCTTACAGCATGATCCACTAGACCTAGATGAAGACGTCTTGGTGAACTGAACTTTGTTTTCTTCAATAATAATAAGTCACCATTTTGCCAATGAGTGACATAAAGTAGTATTCCCTGTCTTTACCATAATCTTACGATACGGTCTTTCTTGTTCAATTTTAGTCTAGAAGTATTGTTACAGAAAAATTATATCAAAATTCCCTGTCCATATATGTGATAAGGGCTGTGTAGAGAAGTCAGATTTAGGGACAGTCTGATTACCTCTAGCCCATGGCTTGAATCAGTTTACATCTTCTTTTTTAAAAAGTCACAGATGGCTCAAAATGGCTTTTTTTTACTTAGGATGCCAGTGTAAGGAAAAATTGCAAAGACCATTGAATTTTTGCTTTTTGGTAATGGTAGGAATAGGCCATTACTAGGAGGTAGATATTGACCAGATTTTCTCATTTAATCTTCATAGTTTAATCACAGGCAGGCCAGTTACCATAATTTTCATTTTCTTTGCGTAAAATCATATGGTGGGGAACAATGGACTTAGTACTGTGTGCCTAAGAAATGATGTCAAGACAAACTGAGGTGAGGAGGTTTGTGTGTACTGCAATCTGAACAGTTATAAGGACTCCTGATCAGATGAAGATGTAAGGATCTTCTAATCCCCTTTAAACTACTTTTCTCTTTTTTCTGAAGTAGGCAAAGTATTTAGAACACACAAATCATGTACATGAGACTTTCTTTAACACTTAGTCTGTAAGCTTTTTAAAAAACAAAGCAGACATAAAGTATATGGCTATAAGCACAGCAGGGAATGATTTTTATTAGCCTTTCTTAATAGTGAAAGGAAACCTACAGAATGGAAAAAAGTCAGTGTCTAGAATATACGAAGCACTCACAAACATCAAGGAAATAAATAACACTACATAAATTGTGTTATGTGTTACGAACTGTGACATAAAACTAAATAGGAAGATCTAAAAGAAGAAACAGGAATGGAAGGATGCAAAATATTGAACCATTCAGCATGCTTATTCATGAGGGAAATGCAAGTGAAAGCTACTTTCAAGTTTTATCTTAGACTAGTACAAATGGCTATGGTCAGGAAAAGAAATAACAAATGCTGGCGTGAGTAATAATGGGAAGGGCAACATTTACCCATTGTTGGTGAGAGTGTGAAATGGTGCAGCTACCATGGAAATGAGTGTGGAAGTTCCTCAAAAAGATAGAAATAGATCTTCCACATGATCCAGCTGTATCACTCTGGGGGCACATACCCAAAGGACTTTACATCTCACTGTGGATATACTTGCTTGTCCATGGCCATCACTGTTTGCAATTGCTGTGATGTGGAGATAGCCTTGCTGTCCACCAGCTAGTGAATACATAGAGAGGGTGCACATCTAGGTAATGGAGTACTAGTCAGCTGTTGAGAAACAAGAAGACTATGAAATCGGCAGACAAATGGATAGGGCTATAAACAATCATTGTAAATGACATAACTCCAATTCAGAAAGACATCACATACTCTCTCTTTCATCTATGGATTCTGACATTGAATCTTTAGATGTGTGTTTAAATTAGAATATCTACAGAAGTTGGGAAGCTAGTAAATGGCTGGGGGACGTGGCTTTCAGGGACAGGAGACCTGATGCAGGTAGCAAAGTTGGAATGGAGAATCATGGAGCAAAAAGGGCTAAGTTGGGTAGTGGTGGGAGGGTGGTGTAGGAGAACAATTCTATATCTGTCAATTATGTTTTAAATAAACGCTGATTGGTCGGTAGCTAGGCAGGAAAACGAGACAGGAAGTAGAGGTGGCACAATGAGAACAGGAGTATTCTGGGAAGAAGGAAGCTCTTTCAGCACTCCTGCCCAGACTACCGAAGAAGCAGGATGTGACCCACCTTGCTGAAAAAGGTACTGAGCCATGTGGCTAACATATACTAGAATAATGGGCTATATGAGTGATAAGAGTTAATAAGAAGCCTGAGCTAATGGGCCAATCAGTTTATAAACTTCTGGAGACCTTTATGGGATTTTCTTTGGGACTTGCTGGCTGTGGGGTACTGGGCGGGACAGAATCCCTGCCAAGCAGCCCCTCATGTTACAGGAGGGAAGGGTAAAGGAAGAAAGTACGGAGTGTTAAAACTAACACTATTGATCTTTGAAAAAGCCATATGGAACCTAATACTGTAAATATTTCTAAAATATATGCATATGCACATAAAATATTTCAAGTGGAGTTACCCATTACCAAGGGGACAATGCTTCTTCTGGACATTATAGACTATCAGATACGCCCAGTGCCAGAAAAGAGTTGCTTCTTTTTGAGTTCTTTCATCAGTGGGGTCCCATAGACCATCAAACATTGCAGGCTATTGTCATTGCTTTTGGCTATACTCCAGAATTTGATGGTAAGACACTACATACTTAAGTCACAGGATGTGAAAACTCAAGCTGGGCCTAGCCTAGAAGCACAATTCCTATTGGCTAATTTTCATAGTGCTGGAAGTTGCTACTGGGGAGAAAAGTCATCATCAGTGTTTCTCAGGTATGAACCCTTTAACTTCAGTATCAAAATGTCTAGCAAGATCTGCCACTGGTGCAGTGGTGGCACAAACGTAATGATAGTAACCAACCACTTTCTGTCAGGATTTAAAGTTTGCTCCACAGGATGGAGCTGGTGATCATCATTGTTAATGAGGCCAAGAAACAAGCTAGATGGGTCAAGTAGTTGGTCTTCTAGGGCAAACCCACCACTATCATTTTGTAAACGGGATTGATCTCTTATCTGTTACCAGAGAAGGTCCTTTTGCAGTAGATGGTGATTAACATAGTGCCCCACAACCAGTCAACATGTAGAAAATTAGAGACTGTGCATGGCTCAGTTCTAAATGGAACATCTGTATCAGACCCCTTCCTCTCAAGATTTGGGGATCATTGTAGAAGACGGTGTAGAAAGATTTTAAGAGCCTGCCCAGTGGAAAACTTAGTAAAACTTAGTATTTTCTGAGCCAACAAGGCAGTTGCACATATGAATCCACAGCATCCGTGACTACATGTGCAAGATCAAACCAGAAAAAAAAATCACAGTGTGGATGGAAGAGCTGGTCATAAAGTCCCATCACTGGCTGAGGGGCTATTGGCAACTGATGACTGTTTGGAGCGAGAGAACCAGTTTATGTTTTGTTTTGTTTCTTTCCAGGAATCAGCCCTTGAGAGGCTATCCTTACCTCATTAGCTTTCCCTACAGTAGTGCCTGTCTGGCAGCACTAAGTGAATTAAGTGGATTTACAAAGAATAGAAACCCATGAAATTAGGGATGAGGGAGAATAATGGGAGTTAAGGGAGAAGTTGGAGTTCATCAAGCATATATGCATGTATGAAATTCTCAATCAATAAAAAAATAGAGAAAAATATCTGACTTAGAGGCCTACCTCACCCCCAGACAGAAAGGGTTCCAGGGCTTAAAATCACTATTCTTTTCTCAGCTATTGTCAGATAAGGTACTTATCCTGCCTTGTTTGAATTACTTCATTTTTACTGTTGACAGCCCTAGAATTAACTAGTGGCAGGTGAGTGATATTTTGTAATTGTTGTAATGGTTATCTTTTTTTTTCTTTCCAAAATTTATTTATTTGTTTATTTTTTACAAACAAGACATTTGGCCACATACTTTTCCCTTCCCCAAATCCTCCGGGATTTTCCCCACATCCCCACTTCTGACTTCATATTTCTCTCTCTCTCTCTCTCTCTCTCTCTCTCTCTCTCTCTCTCTCTCTCTCAAAACAAAACCCTCAGAAAGCAAACAAAAAAACCCCAAATAAACAAATATCAAACCAAAACAAAAAAATGCCCAACTAAAACAAAAATGGCACACTTGAGGGTACGGGGGAGAGAGAGAAGGAGGGAGAGAGAACCAAACCCATTCTGGGCATAAGGCCTGCCCTGGCATGTACTTGAAAAGCCCAGTGTCACTCTGTTGGAGAGAACTGATTTGTCCTTCCCCAGCAGGTATCAATTGCAAATAGCTTCTCTGTTAGGGGTGGAACTTTGAGTCTACTTCCTCTTCTCCATGCTGAGATTTTTGTCTTGTTTGAACTTGTTATAGATCTTATGAATGCTAAGGGTGAGCTTTCTTGAAGGCCAAATGTAAAAATATTTGCACAAGAGATATCCATGAAAAGTGAAACTTTCAGCCACACACACAAAATAGAGAAAAGCACAATACAGATTTCCAGAGTAAGGTTTCAAGTGTACAGGCAGCTCAGATAAAGGTAGTAATTCTTTCCGAATATTGCTCCCATTTTAATTTTAATTAAAATGAGTTTCAAGATTAGTCCTGATCTCAGGTTGCACTTTAATTATCCTCCCAATGTTGTCTGTCTGTATTATGATCCCTTTAACAGGCAGGAGGAAATAGACATTTAATTAACCAGATGTCACTCAATAAATCTTAAGTGTTAGTCTCTGTATCAGAAGACCAAATGCAAACCAGTGAACAAGGGGCCTGGATTTAACATAATTAATGTGATGTAGTTTAGAGTTATATTAAGACAACTGATGCTCTCCAAAATAAAACCAAGACTGCTCTTTAAAACTTGAGCACAGAAGGATTTCTTTTGGCTTTATAAGCCACACCATGAGTGAAGAACTAGATAACTATGATTTCCATGTTTATATTTATTTATTGCTTTTTTAAAAACTCTATTTGTCTCAAGGGTGGCACTTTCTTCAAATAAAGAAGGATGATTGCAGAATTAGATTCAATAAGACAAACTTGAAGGATTCCCGGTATTTAGTTTGATTAATAGATATCTTTTTTTCTTTGTAAACCAACTCCCAAATTTTTGTTCACTTTCTTCTTAGGCATATTTCTTTCAAGAGATGCTGGGCTCTTCCCCACACAAGACCACTTGACTTAAAAAAGCATGATTACTGGATCATATGATGAGGATATTTTCAGTTTTGTAAGAAAACCTCAAACCATCTTCCAAAGAGGCTGTTCATTTTGTGTTACTACCACAATGAAGAAGAGCTCTTATGTACCCACAAAGTGGTAGCAGTTTTTTCCCAAGCAATTGGTAGAACCACATGAAATTTCAAAGTACTGGTCAATGACACATGAAGGGAAATCTAGAGAGGGCTCTGAGAAAATATGTTTTATCCCTAAAAAGAACATAAAGCAAAGTAGACATATTTAATGCTTCATGGAACACTCATTGCTGAGCAAATATCTTGAGGCTAATGAGGGAAGTGAACCTCAGAGTTGAAATAGTGGTGAAACTGGATAAAAACAAAATAGAAAGAATTTATTTTTGGATGACATTGTTGAGTTACTCATCCCTACTGCTCAACCCAGAACTACCTAGAGCCAGACTAAATGATGACAATTCTTATGTTATAAACTTAAGGCTGTAATTTCTCTCCTTTCACTTGGAAATACTCTACTTGGTTCAAAGGATACTATATCTAGGGTCTTATTGACCCACAGTTTCACTTATTGCCAATTTTGTCCTTTGATTTCCACTAAACATAATCACATATTCTGTATGGAATCTTCACTAAACTTCACTTAAGAAGTACCTCCTCTTAACTTCTGGAAGAGTGCTTTTCAAACTTTAATGTTCTTTTTCTTCTTTCTTTTTTTCCTTTTATTGAAAATGGCTTTTTTTCCCTTACATAATATATCCTCTCACTTTATTCTTTCTGATTCTTCCCCACCTCCCCTCTTGCAGTTGTTTGACTGTTAATGGCTCCAATAATCTCATAGGGAGTGGCACTGGCACTATTAGGAGATATGGCCTTGTTGGAGTAGGTATGGCCTTGTTGGAGGAAGTGTGTCACTGTAGGGGGTAGAATTTGATGTCTTTTTTGTTCAAGCTTCCCTCAGTGTGACACGGAGTCTATTTCCTGTTACTTTATGATCAAGATGTAACCAATACCATGTCTGTCTGCACATCACCATGCTCCCTGCCATGATGATAATGTGATATAGGATGTTCTTCTGTATATGTGTTGCTTTTATTGATTAATAAATAAAGCTGCTTTGGCCTATAAAAGGGCAGACTTTAGCCAGGTTAGAAGTGATATATAGAGAGAGTAGGCAGAGTCAGAGAGATGCCATGTAGCTGCTGAAGGAGAAAGCTGGTAGGCCACAGCCTTGTGGCAATACATAGATTAATAGAAATGGGTTGATTTAAGATGTAAGAGTTAACAAGAAGCCTGAGCTTATAGACCTAGCAGTGTTGTAATTAATATAGTTTCTGTTTGTTATTCAGGTCTGGGCAGCTGGGAACAAACGAGCAGTCTCCATTTACAATAATGGAATGATTCTCTGAACTGTAAGCAAGCCACTCCAACAAAATGTTTTGATGATGGATAAAACCTCTAAAATTTTAAGCTGACACTCCAATTAAATGGTTTCCTTTATAAGAGTTGCCTTGGTCTTTGAGGAGGAACTAGTTGTGTTTGATCTTTTTATCCACTCTCAGGTTCCTGGCCATCCAGGCAGTGCAAGATGTGGGCTCTCTCCTGGCATGGTCCTCAGGTTACACCAGAGATTGGTAGGCCAGTCTCACAAGTTCTGTGCCACCATTTCTCAAGCACATCTTGCAGTCAGGGCAGACTATAGGTGGAGGGTTTTCTAACTGGATTGTTGTCCAGGTTTCTTTTTTGGTGTCTTTCACATTATCTTCCCATACCAAACAGACAAAAGCAAAAGGCAAGGAAATTGCTAATGATATTCTCCTACATTCATAGATCATTGCTTTGTCTGGTTGTCACCAGAGAGGCCTCCTCCAGCAGCAGAAGGAAGCAGAGGTAGAGACCCACAGAAAACCTAAATTGTAGGTTCCCATTGAGTACCTTCTCTTGGAGTTTGGGGAATTCCATGAAGAGGGGGCTTCTGTATAAATCATAGACTATCATTGCCTATGCAATTATCTAAGCAGAATTCAAATGAGTTCACAGAGACTGAAGGAACAAGCACAGTGCCTGCATGGGTCTGCACCAAGTCCTCTGCATATATATTGTGGTTGTTAGCTTGGTGTTTTGGCCGGACTCCTTACAGTGGAAGTGTGTTTCGCTGACTCCTTTTGAGACTCTTTCCCTGCTATTGGGTTGCCCAGTCAAGCCTTTTGTTTTGTCTTATTGTATCTTGTTTGGTTGTGTTTATTTACTTTTTCTTTGAGGTCTGTTCCTTTCTGAAGAGAAACAGAGGTGTGTGGATATGGGAGAAAGGGAATGTAAAGGAAGGCTGCCCTTTTGTTTCCTGGCCACCTAGATCCAAATAATCACACAGCAATTATATTAATTTACAACACTGTTTGGCCAATGGCTTAGGTGTATTCCTAGCTAGCTCTTGCATCTTAAATTAACCCATTTCTTTTCATCTATGTATCACCATGGGGCTGTGGCATACCAGTAACATTCTGATAGCTTTTTCCTTTTGGCAACTACATGACATCTCCTTGATTTGCGTAAACTTTCTATCTTTGTTTTAACTTCCCACATGGTTTGACTCTGCTAAGTCACTGGCTGGAACAGCTTTATTCATTAACCAATAAAAGCAACACATATACAGAAGGACATCCAGATCAAGGGCAGGTACAGGGAAGTTGGGATTGAGTAGAGCTAGGGCCAAACTCTGGTCTGGATATTTTGTATGAGAAAACAGTCTATTTTCAATAAATTTAGATAGATAAATATATATCTTACTTACTTTATATGTATAGTGATTGCATACATGTGTGTACATGTGTACACATGCATGTGGAGGATAATGGACAATATTGCATGGTATTTCATAGGTGCCATCAACCTTGGTTATACATGATATAGCATTTCTCCTTGGCCTGGAGTCCATGAAAGTCTGCATTTGCTAGGAAATGAGTCCCTGATATCATCTTATTTCTGTCTCCCAAATGTCAAATAAACAATAAAAACAAATAAGAGTTGCTGTGGTCATGATGTTTCTTCACAGCAATAGAAAGCCTAACTAAAATATTATTCATCCATGTCCACCCCCTTTCTGACTCTCATTAAACAATAAATGGGCTTCTGAGAGATAATAACAAAATAAAATACAATAAGATTAAACATAAACTAACACATCAGAATAAGACCAAACAAACAAACAGAAAGGAAAGATCCCAAGAAGGGGCATAAGAAACAGATACAGACGCAGAGGCCCACTTATTCAAATACTCAGGAATCCCATAAAACATAAAACTGGAGGCCATAATACATACCCAGAGGCCTGTAGGGTAAAGAGAGAGAGAGAGAGAGAGAGAGAGAGAGAGAGAGAGAGAGAGAGTATTTGTGTGTGTATTGAAATTAAAAGAAAAAAATGAGAAAAAGTCGAAAGGTATTATGAGACAAGGACCTGCCAAAGATGTCATTGAGTTTGTTATTTCTTGGCCATCTACTGCTGGGCATGCAGCCTAACCATAAAAGTAGTTTGTTTCCCCAGTGAGACTCCCTTGGAGAGAACTAAAGTTTCATTTTCAAGTGGTTATCAATTGGAGATTGTATCTGAGTTGGTGATGGAGACATGTTCTACTTCTCCTTTCAGCTTTATGACCCCACTTGGTGCAGACCTGTGCAGGCCCCGTGTTTACTGTTTCCATCTTTCTGGGTCTGGATTACCCAGATGATATTTTTTCTAGTCCCACCCATTTACCTGAAAATTTCATTTTTAAGGATTGGGTAATATTCCTTTGTGTAAATGTACCACATTTTTTTT
>JAQHUG010000042.1:7930158-7955182 GCA_028555095.1 Dicrostonyx torquatus | reverse complement strand
ACATCTTGAATTTTGCATGCAAATGGATGGAAATAGAAAACTCTATCCTTAGTGAGATATCCCAAATCCCCTCATATTTTCTACACACAAATCTATACTATTTTTACTTCTTTTCTTCCCTCAGATAAACATTTTTGAAATTTTTAAAGAAATAGTTTTTGAGAATTTCATATCTGTATATGTTGAATAATGATCACATATACTCCTGTTCTTCCACATATCTCCCAACACATCCCCTTCCCTAATTTCTCCTCCTCTTCTCCTATTCTTCCCCTCCTCTCATCCTCCTCTTTATTTTGAAACATGAGAGGTTCAATTAGTGATACCCATAGATACATGGATATGGACCATTCACTGAAGCATGGCAAAGCTACTAGTGACGACTCTGTCAATAAGAATGATTCTCCCTACCTCAGCAGCTATCAATTCCAAAACTCCTCAGAAAAGAGTAGGACCTGGCAATTACAAATTTTTTTATCTATGACAGAATTTTGGTTGGCTTGATCCTACGCAGGTCTTGGGCTGGTTACTACAACAGTCATGCGTTCCTAAGTGCAATAGCCTTGCCATGGTTAGAGGACAGCAATCTACAGCACTCCTCCCTAGCTTCTGACTCCTACGTTCCTTCTGGTCCTCTTACACAATGTTTCCTGAGCCCCGGAGGGTGGGGTAATAAGGTGTTACATGGGGGGCTGAGCACCCAGTCTCTCATTCTCGGAGCTCTGTCCAGCTCTGCATCTCTCCACTGACTGCTGCCCACTGCAAAAAGGAGCTTCTCTGATGGAGGCCGAGAGCAGCCCAATTCTAAGGGTAAAAGCATAAATGTTCAGAACATTTTAATGAAAAGATAAGCTATAAAAGATTGGGACTTAATTTGTAGTCTTTATGTGAGATATGTATTTTGTTTGCTTGTCCTTGTTTTGCTTGAGACAGGGTCTTTTTAGCCCACGCTGGCCTTGCCCTTGCTATGTAGAAAGGATGATTGAGGCTCTCCTTGCTACTAGTTCCTAAGTGCCCATCATTCCAGTTGAAGGCCACCACAAGGAATGACACTTATAAAGTAGGGAACAAGGGGTGCAGTTATTTTGGGGAATATCAAATTTTCCTCTTAGATCAAAGAAGTTGATTCCTGATAGTACACCACAAGCACATAGAAATAATCAATTCTAAGACATATCAGTGCACACCTGTAACCCTAGCACTTAATAGACTGAGGCAAAAGGACTGCCACACACACGCAAGGTGATCCAGTTCCCAGGGTGGCTCCTGCTTGGTTTATCCTGACATCTGACTACGTCCAGTTCCTCCAAACTGCATGACTGCTCCAACAAGAGCTCTAAATAAAATAGTTTAGGGCTGGAGAGATGGCTCAGTGGTTAAGAGCATTGCCTGCTCTTCCAAAGGTCCTGAGTTCAATTCCCGGCTACCACATGGTGGCTCACAACCATCTGCAATAAGATCTGGTGCCCTCTTCTGGCCTGCAGACATACACACAGACAGAATATTGTATACATAATAAATAAATAAATGAATATTTAAAAAAATAGTTTAAAGATGATTTTAAATACTCTAATAAGAAAACAAATGCCTCTTTTTACACAAATCCAGTAACAAAGTGATTGCTACAAAAGACAACAATTATAGAATTATATTTCTGGGAGCATTAAAATGCTTACACATACAAACACACACACCAGAACTGATTGTCAATATGACCTCCACAATATGGCTACCATTTGTAATGACTTATAATGATATTCCAGGGGATTGATGGTAGTAGCATTCATACTGAAAATTGATTGTAGAAATCATTTCACAGCTATACACAATCATTCAATTTAAGAAATTTTCTATATAAAAATTTACTGTCAAAATTAGTCACTAAAATCTGTTTACCTGAATCTAAAGCTTATTGTAAAGCTAAATTACATGTATAATATTCCATTAATGGTCAGTAAACAAGTTGACAAGCAGGGATCCTAAAGAACAAAAAAATCTGCTTTCCAACTGCACTACAAACTAGATGACTGCATCGACATGTAATAAAATTTCTCTTCTAAGTCCTGTTCTAAGTTCTGGAGGTTTTGAGACTGACTGTGAGAACTATGCTGGGCCCAAGGATGCTCACTGGGATGGTCTCATGCGTTAGAATATGTGAGGACCCTGGTTAGAAATCACAGAACAATAAGCCACAATGAAACAATAATAATAGATATTGATCCTGCTCATTTCTTAATTTCTTGTTTAGGATTTACTTATTTTCGAATGATGTGTGTATGTGCGTGTGCCTGTGTGGATATGTGTACATATGAGTTCAGGTTTCCAGGGTGTCAGATTCCCTCGAACTGTGGGTCCAGGGAGCAGAGGTCTGGTCTTCTGCAGGAGCAACATGCACTCTTAATTTCTTCCGTACCCACTAAGTGCTTTAAGATACTCATGTCCTTGGTGTTTTAAATATGTGCTAGGATCATATTTAGATTACAAAGTCAAGAATCTTAAATCAGATTGGAAGTAAAAGTCAGGTATATCAAGCTGGCTTGATTAACGTGCAGTGTTGCTTCCCGACTTATCCAAACACAGTGTGAGTGATTGTGGGTATTGCTGGATGCTTCAACTCACAGGCCTCATCCCTTTCCCTATTGTCCTTTCTTAACTGGCTTGCTCTGTCTTCCTGTCTAGTCTCTGTGGCCTCCTTATTGCTCATTTTGGTTCTACTTCCTGGTTTGCCTCCCATCTGCCTTCCAGACTCTGGCTTCCTGATTTTATCTTCTCTTAGTCTTCTTGACTGAACAGGGTAGTCCTCCCTCTGCCTCTCCCCTGTAACTATCCTGGAAAATGAGAGCTTCCTACATGTTTTATGGATTTCTTTTTAGCCCTTTACAACATGAATTAATTTTATTTACATATGTATACTGATTTGCTAGTGTGGGGGAGATTGTTTATTAGTCAATTTTCTTTTCAATGATATATTTAAGGTTTTCAAACCACAGCTGCAACTCATTTTGAGTTTCATAATGTGTTATAATTTTACTTTAAATTACACCATGCATGCAGAGTTATCTCCTATTTTAACTTATCTTTATGTTGTTTCTCTTTGGCAAAAGTAGCAATTCTTTTTATTTTATTCTAACAAATATAAAACAAAGCAATTAAAGAGAAGATAAGTTATAAACTTCTCACTGATACCTGACACTCTGCCTAATGATGAATGTTCCTTGGCTCTGTTTCCACAAGACTCCCACATTGTGAGGTAATCATGATTCATATGCTAGCACAGACAGAGCACTTGGAAGTCAGCAATTATAATAAAAAAAGGAGTTAATTGCAAAAGTTCCAATGTGAAATATAATGCCTACTGATTCTATACTGTCCTAAGGGGGACAGTCATCTAGGTATTATCTCTGTGGTCTGATCAATACAAACAGACAAACTCAATAATTTAGACCTATAATAAAGAACTCCCAGGATATCTCCAAAGTCTATTTATGAACCCAATTCAATTCTAAGGGTTTAGAGTTTTAAGACAGATAGATGACTCCCATCATAGTCAGGAAAATATGAAGCCTTCAACAGTGAACGCCTGCCCTTGGGCTTTTCAGTATGATTGGGAAGAAAACAGCCACCGTGCCCTTGTGGGGAATATGGTGAATGTGTCTTAGGACAGGTTTCTTGTTACACAGAAGCTACAGAGATGAATGGTGGACTTGAGCTTTGAAGGGCTATTTTGGCTCTGCAGTGAAAGCTTCATGTGAGATCAGTTCTAAGGGGTGAAGGTATTTTGGCTGGCGGAATTACAACAGGCAGGAAGGCAGAGGGCATAGCAGAAAAATAGAGGCTAGGAGAGGTTGGAGCAATGCCTTTTTGGAAGACAGAGGGAAGTCCTGTTGGCCTGCTTTGGAGAGTTACTGCTCCAACAGGCAGGTTAAGAACCACCAAAGGGTTTTCTCCTCTTTTCTCTTCTTTTCTTACCCTCCCCTGGCCCCCTTTAAGCAAATAAATTACATCAGAACTGCAGTTAAAGAAAAAGTAATATAGCCTTAATGAGTTCAGTAGATTGGAACAGGAAAGGAGTTTTGAGAGTTCTGCGATTGTGCAAGGCAGAAGTAGCAAAGTGATGTTAAGATGACAGTGTGGCTGTGCTTCCATGAAGGGCCAGGGCCAGGGCATGGGACATGACAAAGGAGAGGATATGGAATCATGGTGACTCAGGAAACTGGAATAGAACTATAGTGGTGGGTCAGTCAGTAAAGTACCTGTCTTGCACCTTCATACAGGAAAGACAAAGCTGGGCATGGTCCTGTACCCTTGCTATTCCAGTACTGGGGAGGCAGAGGCAGCTGGTCCCTGCGGTTCACTACCAGACAACATAACTTATGTGGTGAGTGTCAGGCCAGTGAGAAACTTGGTTCCAAAAGTAGTGATGGCTCTTGATGAATAACAGCCACAGTTGTCCTCCAAACACATGCCCACAAGTTGTTACACAGAGATACACAGTAGCATTATGTATGACTTGACAATTCTATAGAGCCAGAAAAAATGGGTTTTATTTTTGATTTTTCGAGACAGGGTTTCTCTGTAGCTTTGTCCTAGAAACTAGCTCTTTTAGACCAGGATGGCCTCAAACTCACAGAGATCTGCCTACCTCTGCCTCCCAAGTTCTGGGATTAAAGGATTAAACTCCGGCTAGTGAGAAGCATTGAAAACAGGGTCCTAAAAAATATTTTCACAACCATGTCCACTGATGTCCACCATGTCACAACAACCAAAAAGGATAAATAACCCTAGTGTTTATCAATCCATGAATTGAAGAACAAAACATGCTCAATGCATCTGTTGAGATTCTTTACAGCCTTACAACATGTCTCACAGATTAAACTTGAGGACATTATGCTAAGCAGAACAAACCTGTTCCACTGACATGATGAACAGCATAGAACAGCTACATTCGAGAAGGTTGGCTGCCAAGGAGGAAAAAATGAGGAATGACCTGGAAAGGTCAAGAGATTCGGTTTAGCAACATGAAGACTTGTAGATGTTGCTAGTACAGAAATTCACATGAATATGACAATATTACACTGTGTGCATAACAAGAGTTGAAATGATAAACTCTGTGATTATTTCATCAGGGAGGGAGATACAGAGACAGAAGGACAGACAGACAGATGGAGACACACAGAGACACACAGACAGAAACACATGCTCAGTGCAGGGAGACTATCTGCTAGCCTCCAATAGCATGGAGTCAAAGGTGAAAACTCACTACCAGAATTAGATTTTGTACCACAGACAAATGTCTGTGTTCTCATGATGGGGTAAGTTAGCTATCAAATGGACCCGACTTGCCTGGCTATAAGCCTAAGAGGCCATTATTCCTGTCAGTCTGCAGCTCTGAGTCCGGCTGGGTGTAGCCTCCAGGAATACGCTGAGACCCTTGTATTGAGATTTGTATCCACATGGTCTAGCCATAAGGACAAGGTCCTGCCTGATTGTAAGACAAATTATTTGTCATGGATCATCCCCTTCTATTTCGCTTGGAGAATCCTGTACTAACACTGGACTCATCACTAGCTTCTTGGTTCACCAGATTCCCATTGTAAACATTAAACTGGTACAGCTCTCGGATTCTCCTTCAAAGTGTTTTCTTATCAAATCATGACTTTTTCTGTAACTAGAGTCTTAGTGCACTCTTCTCTGTTACTGCTTCTCCCTTGTCAGCATGCAGACCTTGATTGTCCAGGTCATTGATGACACGGGCAATCATGACAGGATATGGATGGAACAGTGATTTTCTTTTTTAAAAATATGCTTTTTTTTCTTTTTAGGTAGAGTCTACCCAAAGTTTCCCCTACCCCAGATTTCAAGTGCTTGAAACAAAATGAAGATGTGAGATAAGGTTTCTTGCTCTTACTGTCTTCCCTGACTAAAGCTGGGATGGGTTCTTCAATTCTAACATCTACACCCCATCTGGCTTAGTTCTTTTCCAGTTGCTATGGTAATTACACTCTGACAAAAGCAATTTAGGGGGTGTATTTCTCTTAGCTCACAATTCAAGGGTGCAGTTCCCATGGCTGGGAAGTCCTAGAGGTCAGAGCAAGCATGAGGTGTCACTGGTCACACAGAGTCTTCAGTCAGGAAACAAATGGCAGGGCTCATGTTGAGCTAACTTTTCCTTTTTAAGCAGTACAGGACTCAAACCTAGAGAATTTTGTCATCCAATTAAGATAATCCCTTACAGGCATGGCCAGAGGCCAGCCTAATCTAGACAATCCCTCACAGGTATGCCCAGAGCTCAACCTAATCTAAATAATACCTTGCAGGTATGCCTGGAGGCTTGCCTCCTAAGTGAATCCACACCTACCCAGCTGGCAATCAGCATCAGCTAGCATAGCATTCTTTAGCCTGCATAAAGATTTCCATACCTCAGTAAAATATCGGAGTCATGGAAATTTTGGTTCTAACTTCAGAATATTGTTGAAATAGTGACTGAATCCAGTTGCCATTTCAAAAATTCACATGGAAGGCAGAGCTGTGTTGCCATTATTTCTACATTTTGTTCTGGGCAAGGATGTACAGACTAGACACTACGTAGCCAGAATTGACATTATATCCCATGTTGTCTATGAATGCTGAACTATTTATTATTACATAATTGAAACTTTGTGTCTGTATGTGTTGGCTGTTTGTTCTTAATAAAAATCGTAGTGTTCCATAGAAAGTTCAGTGAAATGAGTCACAAATAACATTTTAGATATAAAGATATAAACTACGTCTTTACTTCATAGATATTATAAACATCTTAATGGAATTTATAAAGGCTTCAAATGAGTAATCAAATTTCTGTAGAATCAAATCAGTCCTAACATGGAGCACTGTGAACCTCTTTGGTAGTAGAATATGTAATAGGTTGTTGTCCTTTTTCTTTGGCTCCCTTGTGTGATATCTCTCGAGCTCCTGCTTTCTCCTACCAAATGCCTCCATGCCAGGGACTGGATGGAGATTTTTTTTTCATTATGCTATTTAATTCCCAACTTTAGTTGTCAGAAAACTGAGACTCAAAAGAAGCTAAATTACCGACCTCACATCGCTACCTTAGCCACTGAGAAACATGGAGAATACGCTCAGCTCTGTAAGAGAAGGGGGTCAAACTGTCTTATTTTCAGTACTTATCCTTTTTTCTCCCTCTTCTCATTCTTTCCTATGTTTTATCTTACAAAGGATTCAGGATTTGTTTTTGTTTATTGCCCTCAAAGAAACAGTATAATTTAGTTCAGCATAGTTCTTGTATTGACTGACCCTCTGTAAGGACGGGAGCTCGCAGAAGACAGCCTTAATCATGGCTAGGTTATCCGAGGTTTGGGTAATAGGCAATGGCTGCCATGTGATTTATCATCATGTTAATTAGGCTTCGAGTCCATCAGTCTGCCAAGGAAAGTTAGACTCCCTGGAGCAGAGGACACACACTTGATCTTCGAATGAGGAGGATAGATGAATCATTTCCATTATAAATTGATCTTGACAGGGAATGTCAGAAGCTGAAGATCAATAAGTCAGTGTCACTTCCTAAACCCTAACCTGGCCTCTGTATAATTACTCCTAGGCTGTTCCTCTTGAGTGCACCACTGTCTTCTTATTTGACAAGGTATTAATTACTGGACCTAGGATGGTCAGTATGTCTGATTTCACTCAATCACTCAAGTTCATGTCAGTATCTATGCATGTTACAATTAGGCATGGGAAGTAAGGCTGGTAGAAAAAAATGGGTGAGCTAAATCTTCAAAGTTCCTGCAAGCAAACCTAAGGAATATATATATCCAATAGTAGAATATATATATGTGTGTGTGTGTGTGTGTGTGTGTGTGTGTGTGTTAGAGTATGTGTGTGTCTATGCAATGGCAGAATGTTTCATAGCATCCTGTAGTTTTATTTTAAGAGTCACTGCTTTATTTCATCATTAGAAGAGTACCACACAGTAAAATCTGTGATTTTTTTTGGGTTACATTTCTGGACAGCCTAGACTGTAGTTTGTGAACTATGGAATAGGGAAAAGCTCATATAGATATTTCCCAATTAAAAATATATATTCTGAAAGGTCAAATAAGGGATACATTTTATAGCTCTGAACATTCATCTTGAATCATTCAACCTATCTCTGGGTCTCCCCTTTGCCTCGTGAAGAGTTGGCCCCTCACCCCTGACTTCTCACACCTGCACTCCACTTCTCATGCTCTTGTAATCCTTCTTGTATTTTTCTCTTTTTTATTTCAAGCAAAAAGCCAGAACATTTGGCCTACTTATCTCAGGAGCAGTTTATATTTCCGGGCCAAAAGCCAAAGTTTCTGGCAAGACACATCCCTTGTGGGGTTTGAGAAACCAAAATCCACTAAAAAGATACATAAACCACATCGGCAGTCAGCAGTGTAGAGAGGAGCATGGTTTTGAGAAGCTTCAAAAAGAGGATGGGGAGAGTTTGTAGAATCTGGGGGATGGATAGCGTGGCTCTCAGAGCAGGAATTTGCTTTTTACTCCTAGGTAGCTACTGAGACAAAGGTGTGATTCAGGTCACAGGAACCTTACTATGGACTTCCCAGCATCACCAAAGAAACTCATTCCCCACAGAGGCACAAATTCAGGGCAGTGTTGGATTTGGTGGGAGCGCAGAGACAGGATATCTCAGAGTCAGCCAAAGAAGATAGAACTAATGGCTTCCGGGGCTTCCTGAGAGACCCGGTGACTCTCACATGATGTCAGAGGTCCCTTTTGTAGGCAGCTTTAGCAATACCTTTCCACTGGGCCTGGCCACTGTCAGTAGAAAGTGTACCCTGTTATCCTAGAGATCATTAACAGGAACTTTACTCTCTTTTTTAAAATGCTGGCAAAAGGGAACTGGAGAGATGACTCAGCAGTTAAGAGTACTTCTTGCTCTTGCAGAAGACCCAGATTCAATTTTCAGCACCCACATGGCAGCTCACAGCTGTCCATAACTCCCTCTTTCAACCTCCATGAATACTCAGGCACACATGTGGTCACCTATACATATATACTCATAAAGAAACAAATTCTAAAAAGTAAAAATTAAAACATTGATAGTGCANCCTCTGCCTCCCAAGTTCTGGGATTAAAGGATTAAACTCCGGCTAGTGAGAAGCATTGAAAACAGGGTCCTAAAAAATATTTTCACAACCATGTCCACTGATGTCCACCATGTCACAACAACCAAAAAGGATAAATAACCCTAGTGTTTATCAATCCATGAATTGAAGAACAAAACATGCTCAATGCATCTGTTGAGATTCTTTACAGCCTTACAACATGTCTCACAGATTAAACTTGAGGACATTATGCTAAGCAGAACAAACCTGTTCCACTGACATGATGAACAGCATAGAACAGCTACATTCGAGAAGGTTGGCTGCCAAGGAGGAAAAAATGAGGAATGACCTGGAAAGGTCAAGAGATTCGGTTTAGCAACATGAAGACTTGTAGATGTTGCTAGTACAGAAATTCACATGAATATGACAATATTACACTGTGTGCATAACAAGAGTTGAAATGATAAACTCTGTGATTATTTCATCAGGGAGGGAGATACAGAGACAGAAGGACAGACAGACAGATGGAGACACACAGAGACACACAGACAGAAACACATGCTCAGTGCAGGGAGACTATCTGCTAGCCTCCAATAGCATGGAGTCAAAGGTGAAAACTCACTACCAGAATTAGATTTTGTACCACAGACAAATGTCTGTGTTCTCATGATGGGGTAAGTTAGCTATCAAATGGACCCGACTTGCCTGGCTATAAGCCTAAGAGGCCATTATTCCTGTCAGTCTGCAGCTCTGAGTCCGGCTGGGTGTAGCCTCCAGGAATACGCTGAGACCCTTGTATTGAGATTTGTATCCACATGGTCTAGCCATAAGGACAAGGTCCTGCCTGATTGTAAGACAAATTATTTGTCATGGATCATCCCCTTCTATTTCGCTTGGAGAATCCTGTACTAACACTGGACTCATCACTAGCTTCTTGGTTCACCAGATTCCCATTGTAAACATTAAACTGGTACAGCTCTCGGATTCTCCTTCAAAGTGTTTTCTTATCAAATCATGACTTTTTCTGTAACTAGAGTCTTAGTGCACTCTTCTCTGTTACTGCTTCTCCCTTGTCAGCATGCAGACCTTGATTGTCCAGGTCATTGATGACACGGGCAATCATGACAGGATATGGATGGAACAGTGATTTTCTTTTTTAAAAATATGCTTTTTTTTCTTTTTAGGTAGAGTCTACCCAAAGTTTCCCCTACCCCAGATTTCAAGTGCTTGAAACAAAATGAAGATGTGAGATAAGGTTTCTTGCTCTTACTGTCTTCCCTGACTAAAGCTGGGATGGGTTCTTCAATTCTAACATCTACACCCCATCTGGCTTAGTTCTTTTCCAGTTGCTATGGTAATTACACTCTGACAAAAGCAATTTAGGGGGTGTATTTCTCTTAGCTCACAATTCAAGGGTGCAGTTCCCATGGCTGGGAAGTCCTAGAGGTCAGAGCAAGCATGAGGTGTCACTGGTCACACAGAGTCTTCAGTCAGGAAACAAATGGCAGGGCTCATGTTGAGCTAACTTTTCCTTTTTAAGCAGTACAGGACTCAAACCTAGAGAATTTTGTCATCCAATTAAGATAATCCCTTACAGGCATGGCCAGAGGCCAGCCTAATCTAGACAATCCCTCACAGGTATGCCCAGAGCTCAACCTAATCTAAATAATACCTTGCAGGTATGCCTGGAGGCTTGCCTCCTAAGTGAATCCACACCTACCCAGCTGGCAATCAGCATCAGCTAGCATAGCATTCTTTAGCCTGCATAAAGATTTCCATACCTCAGTAAAATATCAGAGTCATGGAAATTTTGGTTCTAACTTCAGAATATTGTTGAAATAGTGACTGAATCCAGTTGCCATTTCAAAAATTCACATGGAAGGCAGAGCTGTGTTGCCATTATTTCTACATTTTGTTCTGGGCAAGGATGTACAGACTAGACACTACGTAGCCAGAATTGACATTATATCCCATGTTGTCTATGAATGCTGAACTATTTATTATTACATAATTGAAACTTTGTGTCTGTATGTGTTGGCTGTTTGTTCTTAATAAAAATCGTAGTGTTCCATAGAAAGTTCAGTGAAATGAGTCACAAATAACATTTTAGATATAAAGATATAAACTACGTCTTTACTTCATAGATATTATAAACATCTTAATGGAATTTATAAAGGCTTCAAATGAGTAATCAAATTTCTGTAGAATCAAATCAGTCCTAACATGGAGCACTGTGAACCTCTTTGGTAGTAGAATATGTAATAGGTTGTTGTCCTTTTTCTTTGGCTCCCTTGTGTGATATCTCTCGAGCTCCTGCTTTCTCCTACCAAATGCCTCCATGCCAGGGACTGGATGGAGATTTTTTTTTCATTATGCTATTTAATTCCCAACTTTAGTTGTCAGAAAACTGAGACTCAAAAGAAGCTAAATTACCGACCTCACATCGCTACCTTAGCCACTGAGAAACATGGAGAATACGCTCAGCTCTGTAAGAGAAGGGGGTCAAACTGTCTTATTTTCAGTACTTATCCTTTTTTCTCCCTCTTCTCATTCTTTCCTATGTTTTATCTTACAAAGGATTCAGGATTTGTTTTTGTTTATTGCCCTCAAAGAAACAGTATAATTTAGTTCAGCATAGTTCTTGTATTGACTGACCCTCTGTAAGGACGGGAGCTCGCAGAAGACAGCCTTAATCATGGCTAGGTTATCCGAGGTTTGGGTAATAGGCAATGGCTGCCATGTGATTTATCATCATGTTAATTAGGCTTCGAGTCCATCAGTCTGCCAAGGAAAGTTAGACTCCCTGGAGCAGAGGACACACACTTGATCTTCGAATGAGGAGGATAGATGAATCATTTCCATTATAAATTGATCTTGACAGGGAATGTCAGAAGCTGAAGATCAATAAGTCAGTGTCACTTCCTAAACCCTAACCTGGCCTCTGTATAATTACTCCTAGGCTGTTCCTCTTGAGTGCACCACTGTCTTCTTATTTGACAAGGTATTAATTACTGGACCTAGGATGGTCAGTATGTCTGATTTCACTCAATCACTCAAGTTCATGTCAGTATCTATGCATGTTACAATTAGGCATGGGAAGTAAGGCTGGTAGAAAAAAATGGGTGAGCTAAATCTTCAAAGTTCCTGCAAGCAAACCTAAGGAATATATATATCCAATAGTAGAATATATATATGTGTGTGTGTGTGTGTGTGTGTGTGTGTGTGTGTTAGAGTATGTGTGTGTCTATGCAATGGCAGAATGTTTCATAGCATCCTGTAGTTTTATTTTAAGAGTCACTGCTTTATTTCATCATTAGAAGAGTACCACACAGTAAAATCTGTGATTTTTTTTGGGTTACATTTCTGGACAGCCTAGACTGTAGTTTGTGAACTATGGAATAGGGAAAAGCTCATATAGATATTTCCCAATTAAAAATATATATTCTGAAAGGTCAAATAAGGGATACATTTTATAGCTCTGAACATTCATCTTGAATCATTCAACCTATCTCTGGGTCTCCCCTTTGCCTCGTGAAGAGTTGGCCCCTCACCCCTGACTTCTCACACCTGCACTCCACTTCTCATGCTCTTGTAATCCTTCTTGTATTTTTCTCTTTTTTATTTCAAGCAAAAAGCCAGAACATTTGGCCTACTTATCTCAGGAGCAGTTTATATTTCCGGGCCAAAAGCCAAAGTTTCTGGCAAGACACATCCCTTGTGGGGTTTGAGAAACCAAAATCCACTAAAAAGATACATAAACCACATCGGCAGTCAGCAGTGTAGAGAGGAGCATGGTTTTGAGAAGCTTCAAAAAGAGGATGGGGAGAGTTTGTAGAATCTGGGGGATGGATAGCGTGGCTCTCAGAGCAGGAATTTGCTTTTTACTCCTAGGTAGCTACTGAGACAAAGGTGTGATTCAGGTCACAGGAACCTTACTATGGACTTCCCAGCATCACCAAAGAAACTCATTCCCCACAGAGGCACAAATTCAGGGCAGTGTTGGATTTGGTGGGAGCGCAGAGACAGGATATCTCAGAGTCAGCCAAAGAAGATAGAACTAATGGCTTCCGGGGCTTCCTGAGAGACCCGGTGACTCTCACATGATGTCAGAGGTCCCTTTTGTAGGCAGCTTTAGCAATACCTTTCCACTGGGCCTGGCCACTGTCAGTAGAAAGTGTACCCTGTTATCCTAGAGATCATTAACAGGAACTTTACTCTCTTTTTTAAAATGCTGGCAAAAGGGAACTGGAGAGATGACTCAGCAGTTAAGAGTACTTCTTGCTCTTGCAGAAGACCCAGATTCAATTTTCAGCACCCACATGGCAGCTCACAGCTGTCCATAACTCCCTCTTTCAACCTCCATGAATACTCAGGCACACATGTGGTCACCTATACATATATACTCATAAAGAAACAAATTCTAAAAAGTAAAAATTAAAACATTGATAGTGCAGTTTTTCTAATTTACTTTGATAGATTATTCAAAATTAATACAACTCCTGATTTCCTGGGGACCTCGGCACTCCTGTTATGTGGTAACTCTATTTACTACAGTACTTTCATTAACTGTTATTATTTTGCTTCTATGTTGGCTGTCTGAAGTATTTACCTTATTTGGATGGGCCAGAGAAGCGTGGGCCTGTGCTTAGGAGATGGGCAAACCCTGGGAAGAAAACCTGGAAGAGAGATGGGTCTCAGGTTGGACTGATCAGGATGGACTCCATATGAAAAAGCAAAGATGTAAGGAGACTGAAGAAAGGGAGTGAGGAAAGTCAGGTGCCTGTCTTCAAGATGCTTGTATACTTCTGAGGAGTTCTCTCTACAGAATGGGAGGAAGAAATGTCACCTAGTTTTGTTGAACTTGGCTCCAGGACTGACAAAAACAACCAAGAAGCAACGATATAGCACAGCAGAAACATCCAGTCCCACTGAAATCCCAAGGATGGTCTTCCCGATGCCAGTTGATACCTGATGGCACATCTACTCTTGAAACATATCTCCATAGCTGTGTGCCACTCATTCAGTTTCTTTTGTTTTGAATTTGTTCCTCTAAACCACTTAAGCTGCCTTTTCTACATCATAAGTGCCCAGAGCTTAGGTATTGTGTCAGTTTAGCTTTGTAAACTACCTGGCACCATCCTACCCATAGGAACGTATTTAACAGGCTTGAATAACGTGTCAATTTTGAAAAGCAGAAAGGGATCCAGTTCTGAATTACTTAAAACAAAGGTCATATGTCACATGATGGTTTTAAGCCTCTCTTTAGAATTGTTTTAATTGATAGGGAGTCTCTTGGAGACACGAGTGCCACTAGAGTACACAGGGAACGGGTGTTCAATTGTGTGTGTGTGAATGAGTTTCCCAAGTTCACACTCATGGACCCACATTGAGCTAAAGCACCCATGTGAATCTCAAAGTGGATGTGAGGGAAAGAAGGCTTGATTCTAGTCTCTATAACTACTCATTTCTCAGATCTTTGGATTTCAGGAGAGGTAGGGAAGATGTTACCATGACATTTGATAATAAACATGATCCTGGCAACAGAGAATAAAACATGACTTGCTTTGTACTTTTGCCTAAGTCCAAAGCCAAAAACCTCAAACCAAACAAGACCTTGAAGGACTTCTTAACCGCAGATGTGACTCTAAATTCCTAAAATTATGAGCGACAAGAATGGTGAAAGAAAATACAAACTTCTCTCATAGTGGTCAAAGTTTGGACACTCATTGTCCTAGAAATGTAAAGGACTCTGTAGACAAATGCAGACATGACACAGAACCAAAGACACAACTGGACCAGAGAGGACAGGGCTAATGTCAACCCTAACAATGGTCAGGGAAAGATTGAACTCACACAATAGCGTGCACCTGGAAGCCAATGAGGGCAGCATTCCAAGAATTAAAAAGGAACAAAAATTTTGGAAGACCCTTAGCCTATACATCCCTCTAGTCCTTTAGCTGTTATCATGAGCTGTCATGTCCACAAACCGTATTTTCTTCACTGGTTTAAATGACTAGTTTTCTAGACGCCACATACTTGAAGACACTCCTTGGCAGGTATTGACTGAAAGGGACAGCTGGTTAAAGCTCCAAACACGCTTTAAAGATTCAATGAAGAATTTGGAGAGGGTCCCAGAGAGGACAGGATTGGGGCAATGAGGAACAAATTTTTGGGAGTTTTTGTCTCTTTTGATTAATTACCTTGTGTTTAAATAGGAGAACAAGGACATAAAAGGCAGGGCTGGATGGATGTGCAGTAAATTTGTTTTACTGGCCACACATCAACTCAGAGTCTGAGCATCTCAGAGACTTGGCACTGAGGGTTTGTAATTCTATGATTTTTTTCCTCTCTGCTTCTAATCTCATTGGTACCGATATTTTCATCAGACAGCTTGAAGCCGACAACTCTTGGCTCCATCTCTGGCCTCAATCTCTCTTCTGACTGTTCATCACATATTTAAAATTTTCCACTGGATGTTTCTCCTTGAATACTACAATTTATTTTTATGTAAACCCACCTTACCTCTTTCCAATTAACCAGTACTTGCCTTAAATTGTCCTGATTTTGAAGGATTACTTCTCACCCCAGTTTCTTCACCAATTAAGGATTCTGGGGTCCCTGTCCTAGCATCTCCATAATGATTTTTAATTAGAACTGGTAAAATTTTCCTTTCTATGTCCTTCTCCACAATAAGGATATTTCCAATTTGTTTTGGACAGACTGGAATTCTTTTACTCATTTCTACACTATGCCTGTTTATGGCTTCAATCTTTCAGGAAAACTGAGTTTTGTATTAGTGGATATACTCATATCTGCTAACTCACTTGCTCCTTCTAATTCTGATCAGGAAAAGAAAATAGAAACCTGGGAAGCCATTTGCAAAGGTCACCTGACTCCCAGCTTCTAGCTCTTTTCCTGTTGCCGTAACTTACAAGTCTAGTGTGAATGCCCCATCATCCCTCCCTTTCTCCAGTGGTTGATTAGCAGGTTACTAGAAGCTGAAGGTGTGATTACACCTTGAATTTCAAGAAATGCCCCCATTGCCTTCCCAACCCCTCTTCTACCACCATGACAGTTTTGTTTCTTTCAAGCAGCTGTAGAAAAAAAATGAGTGCTGTTGTAAAATGATGTTTTTGTGGAAGAGGTATCTCTTCCAAGTGTCTCTAACACATTTTATATTATTCACTGGAGAAATGTCTGAGGGCAGACCAAAGAAATGGTTCCACTCCAGTGCAGTGAGTGTGTTGGTTGTTTCAGGAGCAAGGGTTAGGGATACTTCTCATAACAGGAGTGGCTGAAAGGCAGAGGCACCCCTGAAAGCTACTCTAGCAGGAGCTGACTGTTCACAGAAGACATACACCTTAAGGTCTCTGGCCAGCTTTAGGCATCTCTACCAGAGACTCCTCCCCAGCAACTGTTTACTGGTTTTATAACCCTTAGGGGTGGAGCTCATGAATTTTGTACCTTTTTTTGTTTTCTTGAATTTTATAATCCTCAGAACAGAATGTTTCAGTTGAGAGGCTAGCTGTGCACCCAGAGGATAGAGAATTCCCATGTACTTCTCTCTCATGAGTAACCTTCTCAACAATCAATATCCAGCAAGAGAGCAGTACACTTGATGAACCTATATGTCAGTATCACCCAAAGCCTGTAGTGTGCATTAAGATTCAGTCTTTTTAAAAATGAATTTACTTACTCATTTTACACCCTAACTGCAGTATGAGGATGGCTAAGACTAAAAATGCAAGCAACAGCTCATGCTGGAGAGGATTTGGAACAAGGGGAACACTCCTCCATTGCTGGTGGGAGTGGTGGGAGCTTGTACAGCTACTTTGGAAGTCAGTGTGGCAGTTCCTCAGAAAACTGGGGCTCAATCTACAAGACCCAGCTATATTGCTCTTGGACATATGCCCAAAGAATGCTCAATCATAGCACAAGGATACTTGCTCAGTGATGTTCATAGCAACTTTATTTGTAATAGCCAGAACCTGAAAACAGCCTAGATGTACCTCAGTCAAGGAATGGATAAAACAAATGTGGTACATTTACACAATGGAGTATTACTCAGCTGTTAAAATCAAGGACACCAGGAAATTTGAAGGCAAATGAATGGAACTAGAATAAAAATCATCTTGAGTGAGGTAACCCATACTGAGAAAGATAAACATGAAATATACTCACTCATAAGTGGATATTAGCTATAAAATAAGAGATAACTATGCTATAATCCACATAAGAGACTAGGTAATAAGGAGAGCATCATATGGGAATGCCTGGAACTCTCTGAGAAGGGGAAACAGATTTCATGAGTGGACTGAGGGTGTGTGTTGCGGGGAAGGCATGAACAATCAGGTTGGGGGAGGGGAGATTACTGAAATAGGCTATTGGAAAGGGGTTGCATTTTGGGGTCACGTTAGAAGATACCAGCTTAGACTCCTAGCAGTAGAGGATACCTAGCTTGAACTGTTCGTCTCCTTTGACCAGATTGGTACCTAGCCCAATTGTCATCAGAGAGGCTTCATCCAGCAACTAATGGAAACAGATGCAGACCCACAGATGAACACTAGGCAGAGTTTAGGGAATCCTGCAGAAGAGGGGGGAAAGGATTGTAAGAACCAGAGGGGTCAAGGACACAACAAGAAAACTCACAGAATCAACTAACCTGGCTTCATAGGGGTTCATAGAGACTGAACCAACAACCAGGGAGCCTGCATGGGACTGACCTAGGCACTATACATATATGTTACAGTTGTATGACTTGGTTCTCTTGTGGAAATCCTACCAGTGGGAGCAACAACTGTTCATTGCTTTGGAAAAGAGGTTCTTCTTTTGTTTCTATAGAGGATGAGAACCTATGGATTTCTTCCAGACTAATGTGGGTTGATGGAACAAGACTCCCTGAAAGGTTGTCTTGAACACCCCTCAAAAAATTACTTCACCCAATAAACAGAAGGAATGAATTTGGAGAAGAACTATGCACATATTCACAAATATTGTTTGAGGTTTTTTTCTTTTTATCGAGACAGGGTTTCTCTGTGGCTTTGGAGACTGTCCTGGAACTAGCTCTTGTAGACCAGGCTGGTCTCGAACTCACAGAGATCCACCTGCCTCTGCCTCCCGAGTGCTGGGATTGAAGGCATGCAAATCACCGTGCAGCTTACAAATATTGTTTGTAAATTTTTTAACATTAAAAAAGGATATACTATAGAGATTTGCATTAGTATGGGTCTTGGTTTATTGATACAAATTTAAGATCAATTTTGTTAATATATCTTTTGGTCAAGGTATTGTGTTTGTGTAGCTCATTTAAAAATGTAATATATAATTATGAAATATAGATTAATAGAGAATCATCTATAATAGTCAAGCTTGTAGTCGTGTTAGTTAGATTTTCTAGATGTACAGAGATGTATTTCAGATGGCTAGGGATTCTTCAAATCTTTCAAAGACCTTCAAAATATGACATTTAAAATGTTTTAAGAATTTAGGACTTTTCATGACAGTGAGTCACATCTGCTCCTGGCAACACCAGTTACTTCAAGAGGAAGATGGGCATTAAAGAGACTCCTCATGGAGTTTGGTAGCCATTTGAGCAAGAAACTGATCTTGCCTGGACTGCTTGATGAACTGGACATACAGGACCCACAGAAAAATGACTGCTCAACTTGCCTAAATGTGAGATAATCTGCAGGGTTTCTGCTACATGAAAGAGTTTGCCAGACATTCTGCAGGATACAGAAGAAAGTGACTGACAAACTGCCATTATAGGTAGAACTATCTTTGAAATTTCCTGCTTCATGGTAATGTCTGCTGGATACTATTTGCTAGTAGGCTGAAGATGGATGCCCCAATAGTACAAAAGAACTTTGAGTTACTGTTCAGGCAAGAGATCTCTGTCAATTCTAGAATTTTAGAAGTTGCTTACAATGCACTTCTTGTTAACTTAGGTAATATTATATCCTTCTGGAGTCTTTGAAGGAGTTGAAGAGTAGATAGTAATAATGTAGCTTTTCTTAGTCATGATAAAAGATAAAGTAGATATAATATTGTAGCTATAATTCTTGCTTGATACCTGTTTTGTTATATGTAATTTTACTATGTTAAAGTAAAAACCTCCCTTTATTTAAACAGAAAAGGGGAGGTGATGTGGGATTTCCCTCTGTATGCTGTGATTACCATTGGTGAATGGAGAAACTGCCTTGGTCTGTTGATAGGGCAGAACTTATGTAGGCAGGGAAAACTAAACTAAATGCTGGGAGAAAGGAGGCAGAGTCAAGGGAGAAGCCATGTTGTCCCGCTGGAGCCAGACAGTACTTTATTTGGTAAGCCACAGCTGCATGGTGATCACAGATGAATAGAAATGGGTTAAATTAATACGTAAGAGTTAGCTAATAAGAAGCTAGAGCTAATGGGCCAAGCAGTGATCTAATTAATACAGTTTCTTTGTGATTATTTTGGGACTAAGCGGCCAGGAACCAACAAGCGGCCTCCTCCAATAGCTGTCTCCAGCTCTTTTATAGGTTTTTAAGATATCCAATGTGCAGTAACCCACAGCCATTATTAAAGAATCATGCAAAGGGGTTTCAGTACTAAAGTGCCCTGCTTACAAAAGAAAAAGCCTCTCCTCTCTAAGCCTTTGAAAAGACACCTTTTCACTGTTTGGTCTCTTACAGAATGTCAAACAGAGATGCTCCTTAACTTATGATAAGGAGTCATCCTAATGAGCACATTGTCAATTAACGATAGCCCATGAGTTGCAAATGCTTCTACTATGTCTAATCTATCGAGAGTCATCAGTTAGCCCTACCTGCTCTAGTGTGCTCTGAACACTTACACTTGCCAAAAGGGGAACACTCCTAAAGAATTCTGTGCTGCAAAGCACTATTCTGGAAAAAGATCAAAGCAAAGCTCTTATTGAATGCATATCCCCTTTGCGCTGTTGTAAGGGGAAAAGATACAGTATGAGCAAAGGCATCACAAATTGGGGACCATCTGTAGTTAGACTTGCATAGCATGCCATCCTTTCCAATTGGCTCCATCCATGTAGAAATGATATGCTAGCACTTCCTTCATGCTTTTCCATGGCTTGAAAGCTCACTTTTATTTTAGCATGCAGTATTAGTCTTTCGTCTGAATGTATCATAATTTATTTATCTGCTCACTTGTTGAAGGACATCTAGGTTGCTTTAAGGTTTGAGGAAATACAAATAGGCCTGCTAAAAATACATATAAGCGGGTTTTTTATGGACATGAATTTACCCATAAACTGGGTAGCAAAGGAATTCAATTGCTAAGACTATGCGGCCAAACTTTTTCAAGATGGCTATTTCATTTTTTAGTTGTCCCACCAGTAATGAATGAGAGTTTCTCAGCACTTGGTGTTGTTGATGTTTTGGATTTTAGCCATTCTATTAGATGTGCAATGACATCACAGTGTTTTTTTTTAATTTGCAATTTCCTTATGTTTAATGTTGAGCATTGTTTCACGCTTAACTGTAACTATGTAACTTCTTAAAAGACGTAGCTGTTCCATCTTTTTTTCCTTGCTGTCTTAAAAAATCTAGCTGCTTGTTCTACTAATTTGAATTTTAAGAGCTTTTTGTGTAGATGTCATTTACAATAATTTCTCATAGACAATATCTTTCACAGAGAAGAAATTTCAAATTATATTTAAGTCTGGACTGTCAAGTTTTGTTTCATTAGCTGTATCTTTGGTGTACTATCTAGAAAACAAATATGGCTCAGTGAGTAAAAGCGATTGCCAGCAAAGCTGATAACCTGGATTCTGGCCTCCATATCTGCACTGTCCTTGACCCTAACCTACAAAACAAACAAATAAAAACAAATGAATAAATGGAAGAAAAATAAGCCAGCATTAAATGCAAGGTCATAGCTTTTCTTCTATGCTATTTTCTTGGGGCTTTATGGTTTTGTGGTTTTACTTAAGTCTATGGCTCACATTGAATTAATACAAAGTTCTGTGCTTAGACCTTTTATTTTTCCATTTCAGAACAACTTGTTGAATAGACAATCTTCCTCTGTTGAATTGTTTTTACTCTCTTCTCATGGTTCAGCTGTTATATTAGTGTGGGTCTGCTTTCAGGCGATCTCCCATTTATGTGTGTCTATTATTTTGCCAATGAAAGCACTGTCATGATTACTCAGCTTTGTAATTGGTTTTGAGGTTGAATAGTGCCAGTCTTTGATTTTTGTTCTTCTCTGTTAATGTTGTGTAGGCATTTCTGGTACAGTTTGGATATCCATATAATCTTTAGAATTAATTTGTCAGTAATTATAGTAGTTACTTTTATATTGTTAAGATAAAATAATAGAGACAATTAAGTTATAAAAAGGGAGATATTTTTAGTCATATGATTTTGGAGATTTATGATCCAGTGTCCTGTTGATTTGGGCCTCTAGGGAGAGTATTATATCATGGGGGCAGGATGAGAACAGTGTAGAATAAGTGGATGAGGGTAGCATAGAGTAAGGGAAGTACATGGTGGACACACTGCTTCATCTAGAACCAGGAAGCAGAGACACCCTTGGAAGCTAGGCTCACAGAACCCCATTTAAGGCCAGTATTCTGACTGTTTGTTTGTTTTTGTCAGCTTTATACAATCAATGTAGTGTTATCTGGAAAGGGAAACATCGAAAGAGAAAATGCCTCCATCAGATTGCCTGTAGGCATTTTCTTGGTTAATGATTGATGCCCAGGTTGCTGTGGGCTGATGTTCAAGCCCATGAGCCTTTGGGGATCATTTACTTTTAAACCTGTTCTGTCTGTACTTAAACAGACTTGTAACCATAACTGCTATGCTGTTGTATCTCTAATTATTCACACTTTCATACTAACATCAATAACACTGTGGTTTTAAATTTCATGGGTCTATTCCTCTTATGCAAGGAACTGAATGTCATGTTGCATATTAATTTGTATCCTGTTATAAAAAGGAAAGTAACTTTTTTTTAAAATGAGTATAACCATAAACAACAACAAAAAGAAAGGAAATGTTGAAAAGGAAGGAAATGAAACATTTAGTTGAAGCTGTGATTTCTGTGTCACAGATCTGACTCTGGAAAAAGAGTTTAGCACATAAACCAACAGATACAAATATGCTAAGAAGTCTTATTCATGCTCAAGTTTCGAAGACTCTGTACGAATTTCTTTTACATATGAAATAAGCTAAAGACTAAGTATATTTTAAATATCAAAAGATGCCATATCTAAAATCTGTTAGATTTCCTGTCTAAAGAAGTTTTCATTTTCATGGATATTGTTATTTTCTCTAAACAAACGCAAATTTATATGTTGGCCCATATTAATTTTTCAATTTCTTTTGAATAAAAACAGATAGTTGGGACACATATGAAATGAAAAAATATCACATATCTTTGCATATTCTGCTTCATTTTTAGTGCAATATAGTGCTCTCACATGTAAAACGTAAAATGCAATCCTCAGCATTGGCGAAGCATGTCTCCTAAACAATGGGCACAGTTTGCATCTACGCTGAAGAATTTAGTGTAAGACACAGACTTTCAATGCAAACCTAATTGCATAATCTGATTGGGCACTGTGGGCATGTATCAGGGGATATTTTTATTATGAAAGTCAGTGCCCCTTGCTTATGGATGACTTCTCTTTAGTCTTAAAGGGGAAACGAGAAAAGATCGCTGTAGTCAGCTTCCTCCTGCTGCCTTTGGTACTGTCTATCTTTACTCTTATGCTGGAGGTAAATTTGGACTTTAATTTAGGACACAGTGAAACCTTAGCATTAATGATGTGAGTATGTCCCTTGAGCAAGGGGCACAGCTTGTGTCTGCCATGAAGAGGTTAATGTAAATCACCGACTCTCAGTGCTTTTAACTTTTAAAAAGGACTCTGAACTGGGCATACCAATGTTCTGGCTTTTTACTTTTGACTTTTCTGATATAAATTTACATTTCTGGAGAACTGTGACTTGCAGTCTTGGAAATTAACTCCATAGTATGATGATCTTCATGCACAAATTGGATAGATAATTTATTTCATAAATTTAAACTAACTTTGGAGTTTAAGTAAAGTTTTATATGAAAACCAAAACCAAAACCAAAACAAAACAAAAAAGACAAAAATCCAGTGTAAGATAATGTAAGCCCAAAGCAGGCCTCAGAGTCCAAGACAGCCCCTGCTCCCGCTGTTAGGAATCTCACAAGAAGACCAAGCTACACAACTGTAACATAGATGCAGAGAGCCTAGGTCAGTCCCATCCAGTTCAGTCTCTGTGAGCCTCCTTGGGCCCAGTTTGTTCTGTGGTTTTCTTGAGGTGTCCTTGTTATTTCTGACTCCTACAATACTTCCTCATTCTCTTCCTTAGGACTCCCAGAGCTCTCCTAAAATTTGGCTGTGTGTCTTTGCACCTTTTTCCATCCATGGGAGGTCTGCCCTTTTCTGAAAAGAAACAAAGCAGGAGAAGAGAATGGGGAGTGGAGGGGAAGAGGGAGCTGGGACAGGGGCTGGAGGAGTGGAGGGGGAGAGGGAGCTGGGACAGGGGCTGGAGGAGTGGAGGGGGAGAGGGGAGTTGGGGCAGGGGCTGGAGGAGTGGAGGGGGAGAGGGGAGCTGGGGCAGGGGCTGGGAGGAGTGGAGGGGGAGAGGGGAGCTGGGACAGGGGCTGGAGGAGTGGAGGGGAAGAGGGAGCTGGGACAGGGGCTGGGTGGAGTGGAGGGGAAGAGGGGAGCTAGGGCAGTAGCTGGAGGAGTGGAGGGGGAGAGGGGAGCTGGGACAGGGACTGGAGGAGTGGAGGGGGAGAGGGGAGTTGGGGCAGGGGCTGGAGGAGTGGAGGGGGAGAGGGGAGCTGGGGCAGGGGCTGGGAGGAGTGGAGGGGGAGAGGGGAGCTGGGACAGGGGCTGGAGGAGTGGAGGGGGAGAAGGGAGCTGGGACAGGGGCTGGGAGGAGAGAAGGGAGGGCAAACTGCTGTCAGAATGTAAAAACAAACAAAAAATAAAAACACATACACACATATCTAAAAAAAAAAAAAGATGATGTAAGTCCGTGTCTCCAAGGAAACATACAAACAGGTTTACCTGGGCTGTCAGAGCAGCCTGTCCTCCATCTAAAAGTGCTTTTCAGCACAGGCCTGAGTAGTACAGAGTCTACAGAAGTAAATCTCAAACGTATTTGGTTATTTATATGATGTTTAAAAACTTTTAATACTCTTCTGCCTTTGTAGATAATCTTTATGAAATAGTAAACAATAGATTTTTTACCAAGTGGATAACTAGGTGAAATTAATTTTTACAAACATTTTAAAAGGAAAGGGAAAAATAACCATGCTCATACTGCTCTGAAAATAATTGTAGATATTTTGTCTGTCTGGATGAGGATATTTACTTGAAAGAATTAGGAAAGCTCGAGCTAATGCTCTGACGACAAGTTTTTGGGAGCTACACTTGGATCTAGTCATCATCATTTAAGCTCAACTATACTGTTCTGAAACAAACAGGAAGAGAATACTGTTTCAGCAGTATTCACCCATAAATATTTTTGTTATTTTTTACTACAATGCATGACATTTCAATGGCTATTTGTTTATGAGATTGTTTTGAAATGTAATAATTTCTTTTGAGCATATAATATATATGTTTATTGCCTACTTATATATGCATGTAGAATGTTTCCTCCGATGTTACATATATATGTGGCTCGGTTGGAAATTCTCAATATATTTTCCAAAGAGTTCGTGTAACCTTACTTTTGTAATAATATGTGAATATTCCAGTTGTTTCACATCTGCACATGTATTTGGGATTGTCAACTTTGTTACTGAGATTACTGTTTCAAATCAATTCATATTAGAAAATCTGTTGTGTGGAAAGATCACACATTCACTGCAAACGCAGCTTAGGATGGATGCTCTAAAACTTCAGGAGATCTTGTCTTTTTCTACTTCCC
>JAQHUG010000042.1:7892640-7920193 GCA_028555095.1 Dicrostonyx torquatus | reverse complement strand
CAGAAGATGGGAGTAGGTAAAGAGACCCACTGTCAGTCAGTATGCAGGGAGTCTAAGCTGAAGGTCTCCATTGGGTCCCTACCCACAGAAGAGGGAGAGTCGGAGAGGATGGAGGACACTAAGAACATGGCTCACCAAATCTACTAGGCAGAGCTCACATGGGCTCACAGAAAACTGAAGCAGGAAGCACAGGACCTGCGTGGGTGTATACCAGGTCCTCTGTGTATAACTATTAGCTTAGTATTTTTAATGGAACTCCTGAGTTTGTGAACAAGTGGGTCTCTGACTCTTGTGAATGATCTTGGGACTCTTTTCCTCGCATTGGGTTGCCCTGTTCAGCCTCTATATGAGAGTCGTGCCTTGTCTTGTTGTGTCTTGTTTTGTCCTATGTGACTGTTGTCTCTTGGGGGCTTGCTCTTTTCTGAAGAGGAAACAGAAAGGGAGAGAATCTGAGGAACAAGGGAGGTTGGGAGGGACTTGGGAAAAATGGATGGAGGGGAAACTGTGGTTGGGATGTATCGTATTAGAGAAGAGTCTCTTTTCAATTAAAAACGATATTTAAGGTAAAAGAAAATAATCATATATGTGGATAAATAAAAAAGCAGCCATGTCATTTTATTTGGCTTAATTCTGTTTGTTTATTCATTTAATTTTTAAAACAGGGTTTCTATGCCAGGCTGGCCTTAATCTTACTATGTAGTTGAAGATGAACTTTCTTATCTTCCTGCCTCTATTTCCCACTTCCCAAGCGCTAGAGCTTCAGGTATTTATTGCCATGCCCAGCCCATGCAATGATGGACATCAGACCTAGAGTTTCCTGCATGTTAGGCAAGCACTGTGCAAACAGAGCTACACACTCAGCCCACAACCCTAATTTTAAAGAAATTATGCATATATATGCATTTAAAATTTGTGAGAAAAATACATTAACATATAAAATAATAATCTCCTTGCAAATGGAACTATATATAATTTTTAGATTTACAAAACGCATTATCCAATTTTCCTCTGAATATATTATTTTTATAGTTAGAAAAGAAATTATTTTTAGATGAAAGGAAACAATACTATTTGTACATATATATATATATACATATATATATATATACCTTTCCTATAAATATTGTTGAGGTTGGGGAGGATTTCAAGGAACCACAAGCCTGTGGTTCCTAGTCAGTGTTGGTTTTCCATGCTGGCGGCAGCATAAGTTCCATAGTGAGAGCCGTGGGGACAGTTGGAGGGACAACTGAATACATGCTAATCACTCCTGCTTCTGGGGTGCCCGCTCCAAACTCCTGTGTCTATACGAAATTACCAACAAACAAATCAAATAACAAATGCCAATGGCAAGCTGAGGACACTAGAAAGAGGTTAAAGTCAACAAGGTAAAGGGCTCAAAAGAGCAGAAATCAAGGCGTTAACATGTAAAGTATAGAATGAACAAAAGAATAAAAAAAGAGATGCTTAAGGGTTTGACACTGAGACATATAAATGGAAAACAGCTAAAACAAAAACAGCCTTAGGAAAGAACCTTCAAAGGCTTGGAGATACAAAGCATTTAGTAAAAGAAGGAAAAAACCTGAGGAAAAATTCAGTTTTAGAACTAAAACAAACACGACTATTAAAGAAAAAGGTTAATTATAACGATAAAAAAGTAAGAAATAAGTAAAAGAACCCATAAAACCTCAACTTTTGGAGGAATAAAGAAAATATTAATGGCAGCAAACATTTTTAAAAAGCCATTTGGGAAGATAAATGGTAAAAATCAAGAAACATAAAAAAAAATACAAAGGTGTAAAGACAACACATTTGTCTGATTCTGCTCTGTGCCGCTCTTATGAGTTTCACAGAGAGGAATTCATGAAAGGTGACTTATATTCCCAGCAATGAGAAATTCAAGACCGAGGTGTAGGCATCTGAAGTCTTCTTAATGTGCTCTATAGGGGAGATGGGTGAGAAGCAAACTCCAGTCTCACAGGACAGAAGGGCCAAAAAGAGCACGCTCTATTTATAGTGGCCTTAGCTCATTCAGGAGCCAAGCGCCTCTCATTAGGAGTCGTCTCCCAGTGCTGTTCTGCTTAAAGTTCATCTTCCAACCCGTGAGCTCAGGACACATTTAGAACCCGGCAACAACTGAGAATAAAACCATGTCAGTTAGGCACTTAGTAGATCCCAGGGATCTGCATGAATCCCTGTAATCCTTCTGTTATTGGTGGTCACTGTCTGGTCCAGGTGTTCCAAGTTAGGAGCTTCTTGTTCAGTGAATCAAGGAAATATACACAGACTGCAAAGTAGCAAGAGGTTATACTCAGAAGCAATGCAAAAGTGCAGGCTAGATATACTGCAAGGGAGCAGCCTGCTGCTTGAGCAAGAGAGTTCTAGAGCCTCTGGGCACTACTGGGCACTTTTGTTTGTGGGTCCAGGAGTTGGTCGAGTTGCTAGGGTTATGGAAGAGGACATGCGGATATGTAGGTGGCCTTTTGGTTTTGACTGGTAGGTATGGTGTTTATAAGCCTTTGCTCGCAGCACCTGTCCCTTCCCAGGATGATTTTAATGTCATGCACATTTAACATGAGTAGGCACAAGATGCTGTTTTTCAGTCAGAAGACACAGTTTGCCTTACTATGCACACGCCCAAAGCCAGTCTACATTGGTCCATTTTCTTTAGTTTCAGGTGTCTTTGGCCACAAGTGGCGAGTTATCTAGATCTGAACTAGGTCAAACTTACTCAGTTGCCTTTGTTTGGAGAGAGGTGTATGCATGATGTTCCGTGCAGGTGGGATCTAGAATTGCTAAGTGTGTTGAGAGAAAAGGGAAGTGTGGGGGTGGGGCGGGGTTCCTGGGTCGCTATCAGCATGCTTGTCTGCTTATTTTCCCCACCCCAGCTCTGGGAGGTCATTGCCACTGCCTTTGTTTCCCTCCAAAAGCAAAGTCAGACATTCTGACAGTGGCTGGAAAGTTGTGGCCCTGAACTGAAGCATGGCTATCTGTCTTGAGATTCTGGAATTTTAGCTATTCACACTAAAAATCAGCATAGATGGAAATCCTAAAGGAACAATCTGCAGAGAGCTTAAGATAAATGCAATTCTCATGAAGAGGTAGAAGAAGGCAGAAGGCAAAGACGAAGTTGATGACATCAACAAAGGTGACTTGACTGGGCTCGACTTGACTGTATCTCTGGGACTTAGCATGGATGCTTGAGTGCAGACAGCCATGGGCTTGCAGTCTACATTTCCCTAAAGGAGACTACTCCAGTTTGTACTGTCTACAAAGGACTCTCACCTGTACCTTGGGGCTCACGCCCCAGTGCTGCTCCGACAGCAGCATTAGCCGCTCAAATATCATGAGAAGCTGAACAGAACAGTCTTAACTTACAGGAGGGCTGTGGCGGTTTGGAAACAGGGAGAAAGATATAAGAAAATCTCCATCTTCCTTCACTGGCTAATTCTTCAGGGAATTGACATATTTGAGTCTTACACCTGTGTGCTTTTCTTTGAAAAATAATCCTGAAAATAAATTAAAACTTTATTGGAAAGGACTTGCAAATGAAAATCCCACAGTGAGACCAGGTAGACCCAAAGTCTATGCATGTAGCTTAACGGGCTTCTGGGACTTCTGGAAAGTTCGCATCGACATTCTGAAGCTGCTGAGCTTCCCTTTGGATTTCAAACTTTCACTGTCAGCTGCATTTGGTCTCCTCCTTACACACTTTTCTTTAAAAACTGGCTCTTGATTACCGGTTTTATTCTCCAAAATCCTTCACCAGAGAGATGTTATAAACAAAACTCTAACCTACTGCGGTTGGTTTATAGCTCCCTATTATTTTTGAGCCCTCCTGTTTACTATACACCAAGTAAATACTTGGGAAAGAAAATATGTGACATGATGAAAATAGTCATGGGGAAACATTTGATGGAAATATCAAGTCTTACGTGCATTTTTCAATAATATTAGGAAAGTCAAATTTAACCAGCACTTGAGGCTCAAAGCCTCACGCATTGTAGGTATGAGTAACTTCATGTGAAAATTCTATTTGGGGCAGTGTGGCTGCTTAAATATGAGAAATTTTATTGCAAAGTCTAGGTAGACGCAAAGAAATCACAAGGTCAACCTGTGCAGGAACTCTTTGCTATTATCCACAAGCTTAGCAAAATCTGATGGGCAGCATAGGCTGATTTTTATTTTTGTTTCGGCCTTTATACTGCTCTTCATGTACTAAAGTGTATATAGGATGTTACTATTCTATCTGCCTTAGAGGTCAAAGCAGCTCCACAAAATACCACGGCAATGCAGTTTGTTGTAAAATATCAAACTCATAGAAGATGCTGGAGTCCAAGGGGGAAGATTGCTGAGCCTGCAGTTAACTCCTGGGCTGTCTTTTTTAAAAATTAAGTTATACTTTACTTCTTAGGAAGGATGTTGCCATAGAGATCTTCTGTACCTCACTGTAAAAATTAGTTTTTAAAAAGTGTGAGCTGTACTAAGCCCCATTTTTGATGGAAAAGGGAGACGCTGCGAACTGTGAGCTGAGAAACAGAAGCCGTGAGGTGCATTGGACAGTACAGGAGGAGACCTATGCTGTACGAAGAGACTGCCTAGACAGAACAGTGGCTTCCTGTCTCCCTTTCTCCAGGAGGGAGAGCAAGCAGAGTACAGAGGGTTATTCAGCAGACCTGGTAGCCCACATAGCTTGAAGGCCCAGGTTAGGTGTATTCTGCAAACCATGGGAATTCTCTCAGTTCTATTGAACCCAGAGGTACAATCCCAGCAAGGATTTAATCATCACATCCATTCCTCATATCTCCTTAGATGCCTGTTGGCTGTATCTGTTTCTGAGGGTTTCCTTGCCTTTCATGAGCTTCCCATGCTTGAAGAGTACTGGTCAGATGTGTGTGTGTGCTGTTTTAGCCATAGTGGAGCTTGGGGAAGAATAGCAGGGCCAAACAGTAAGTCTGAAGGCACAAAGTCAAGGGTGCATCAGCAGAGGTGAGTCAAAGGGGCTCGTCTGTGTTGATGGTAACATTGCTTTCCTGGCTGAGGTAGGGGTTTTCCAATGTTTTCTCTTCCGTGCTCCAGCCCCTGCACATTTTGAGTGGGGAGTCCTTCCAAATGGCCCAGTATCTTCTACACAGATTACTTGGAATTCCTCTGCATGATAAGTTTGCCTGTATTATTTAGTCAATCATTTAGAACCACAATGAGCATATGAATATTGTAGGCTTTGGATTAGACATGATTTCACGTGGTTGCTCAGACCGTTTCTTCTTTGGGAGTTCCTTGGTGTGGTTCTTGTCAGTGTAGTTTTGTTTTCAGCCTTTATACTGTTCTTATACTAAAATGTGTGTGTGACACTACTGTTCTGATTGCCTTAGAGGGAAAAATGGCTCGGTGAAATATCACTGTAGGTTTCTGTTTGCTGTCCTTAGACCTTGTTTATGTCTCCCACTACTAGATGCTTCCCATTCATTAACCTCTCTAGCCCTGAGCCTGATGTCAGCCATTTCTATGAAAATAGATCTGGGATAACTCTCAGCTGACAAAATAAACTAATGTCCCTATGCTAATCTGTATGCATACTGTATGTGCTTCAATACCTAGTCTAGTTACTTTTCTATTGCTGTGAAGAGACATCACGATCAAGCCAACTTATAGGAGAGTTTATTGGGACTTACCATTTCAGAGGGTTAGAGCCCATGACCATTACCATGGGGAGTATGGCAGGAAGAAGGCAGGCATGGTACTGGGGCAGTAGCCCAGAGCTTACATCTGGTCCACAACCAGAAGGCAGAGTGAAAGAGAGAACTAACTGGGAATGGTATAAGATTTTGAAACCTCCAAACCCACATTCAGCAACACACCTTCTCCATAAAAGCCACACTGAATCCTCCTAATCATTCCCAAATAATTCCACCAAATGTGGACCAATTCTTTAAATATATGAGCCTAAGGGAGCCATTCTTATTCAAACTACCTCACTAGCTTTGTAGTCCCCTAAAATTGAATCTATTGAGTCACCTGTTGGAAACACTTTTGCCCTTGGTAACCACTGATCTGCTCACCATATCTACAGTTTAATGTGATATGAATAGAATAATCAACTATGTAAGGTTTTCATAATAGCTTCTCTCACTAGTAATGCATCCCTGAAGATAATTTGAATATTTTTCTTTATTAGATGGCATTCATGGGAATAAAGCCATAAAGTCTACTGATCTCAGGTCATTCCTTTCTTTTTCTCCTTCCTCTTCAGTTCAGGGCATCTCCAATACATCTGACCAATTGTCCTGCATCAAGTGGAGGAGCAGGCTATGAGCAGACACAAGGTATAATAGATGGGATACATGACATCACACTGATGATTTTACAAAACCGATTCCCCCATAAAACCATTCTCCCCACAGCTTCTGTAAATGTCCTGTACCTCTAAGGACAGACAATAACGTGGTGGAAATGAGAAGTCTTGAGAACCGTAATAGGTCTCATAATTAATATACTAAGTGAACTTGGGCAGAAAAAGAAGGGGTGGGGGGAGGGAAGAAGGGAGTGAGAGAGGGAGGAACAAAAGTCGATACAGAGAGAACAGCATTTTGTTGTGATTTGAGGGGAGAGGGGTGTGCGGGTTGTATGTTCCCAGCACCCAGCCGCTGGCCCGCTCAAGCGGCTGGCTGCACGTCACCACGTGGTGACTTACCGGAACGGTCTAACCTGCATCCATCTGCGGCGGTGGCTCGTGGCTTCTGGTCTCAGCATTTGACTTTTCTAATGTGGGAATTACTGTTCTCAGCTTATAAGAAAACGTAAGATTTCAAGGAGTCACTGAAGAGTAGTAGAGTTTGGACACGAATTCAGAACAGCCTGACTGTAAAGCCTCTGCTTGTTCCGGTCTTCCATTTCTTTCTGTTGGGCTTTCCACTTGGGTTGATCCATATTTATGCCCTCTCTCTGGGGTTTCCTTTAGAAGTCTGGAAGATAGAGCCTAATATTCACATACTTTGTTACAATAATTTTATATATTTGTGATTTAAAAATTAGAGATGAGTAAGTTATCAGTTTCTTACTAGTGACTCTCTTCACTGAACACCTCAATTAACAATAGCAGAATAAAGTAATTAAAGACAGGCTAGAATCTTAAATGACAACTAATATTTCCTTTTTTTCATGAGTAATAGTGACATTTTATTTTAAATGTTTTAACCCAGTTCAACATTGAATAGTACCAAGAGCATGCATGTCTCTCCAGTTTACTAATAACGACTCAGTAGTATCATAAAAAGCATCCCAAATCACTACATATTTATTCTGTTTGTAGTCTTTGGTCTAAGGTCACTTTATTGGACTTGTTTATGTTTCTTTTTTAATTAAGAAAAGTTTAACTATGTGTATGTGTGTCTAGCTATGGTAGGTACATGTGAGGGTAGGTGCCCTTGGAAGCCAGAGGTGTGTGACCCTATGAAACTGGAGTTCAAAACTGTGAGTCAGACAGTGTGGGTGCTGGAACCAGAACTTTGCAGGAGCAGGAAATGCAGTGCTCTCAACAGCTGAATCACCCATCCAGCTCAACAATATGTACTTCTTAGTAGGAAACCATACTACTGTTGTGCTTTTCTGCAATCAATGAAAATACAATCAATATCTGCAGTTCCTGTTGTACCTTTTACTTGAGAACTTAGGGAAGCAGGAGGATTACCTAATAAAATGACTTTCTTGTCATCTGAGGTTACAATGCCGCTTTGATATTTTAAAATATTTCTATGGTTATTAATAGAAAACAGTGTTTCAAATAAGGAATGAAATGTCAATATCTTGGGCTTTTAACTGCCTGTTCTCACCTCCTAAAATGATTACAGGAATAATTTTACCTTTTTAAAAGTTAAGGTTTCATTTGGACTTTGGGGACAGATCCATTTTGACTGCAGTCAAACAAAACTGTTATGGTTCTTCTTGTTAGCAGGACATGTCTTCTTATGTCTGTAATCATGCTTTTTATTTCTGAAGGTCCTTTTCCATATTCTCTCTCTCTCTCTCTCTCTCTCTCTCTCTCTCTCTCTCTCTCTCTCTGTGTGTGTGTGTGTGTGTTTGGTAAATGTGTGCGTTTGTGAGCATGTGTGTACATGTATGTGTGCATATGTATATGTGCAAATGGATGTGCAGATGTGCATGTGTGTGGGGTCAAGGGTTACCAGGTGTCTTTTTATGTTTTCTTTCTGCTTTTTCATTTTAATTTTTATGCATTCATTCATCCATGCATTGATCTATTCTGGAGGAAGAGGGGCATGTGTGAATGTCAGGACAGCTCTGTGGAATTGATTCTCCCATGCCACTTGGTGGTATGCAGGAATGAAACTCAGGTCATCACAGCCTACCTGCAGATTAGTGCCTCTACCTGTTTAGTCATCTTGTCAGTCCTCTGCCTCAGTGTTTGAAACAGGCCTCTTCACTGAACTTGGTCCAACAATTCAGACTGCATAGCAAGCTCTGGGATCCACCTGTCTCCATGACATTCTCCAACCCCCAGGCCTGGGTTTCCGGAGCTGTCATGGGGGACTGAAGTCAAGTCCTCATGCTTATGTGGTAGGTACTCTACTCAGTAATTTATCTCCTTGGCTGTGTGTTTGATGTCCAGATGGGAGCATACAGATCTAATTTTGCACTCTGCAGAACATTATCAGCAGCCAGAGGCCCTAGGTCAGTACCCTGATTTGATCGCTCAACTGGAACAAATTACTTACTCCAGCTAGACTTTCGTACCTCATTCTTTTATATAACTCTAACATATTCCCATAAACATAGTTGAATGAATGTTATCATGTTTCCATGTCTACAACTGGACTTTTTCTAAACTTCAGAGCTCTGTTTCAACAACGGGCTAAGGTGAGCCATCATTTTCAAATAAGCTTTTTTTCTTTGTGTATTTTATCATGTGTTCTGTCTTAAGAAGACCTTTTTCTGATGACTCAGCTTCACTGTGTCCTAAGTTAAGTCTTGAGCATTCCAGCCCAACAATTAATGTATCACCCCTCCTAGGGATATATGTATGGTAGCTTCTGGGAATGAGTGTCCACAGAGTCCACCGTCCTGAAGACCATCTGAGTCCTCTCTATCTCATTCTGTACATCGTGGATCCCATCTAAGGTTATAGCTCTCTAGTTGTTCCCCAGCTCTGGTTCTCATCTTGACTAGGAGCCTGGCGCTTTCTAATTCTCTACAGCTACTGCTATAGAGGACTCTCACCACCAGTCTGCAAAGATGATCCTCTCTGGGAATTCACGGTGGACTTCGAGCAAGGCAGAATGAAGATATATGACATCACTTTTTGTTCCTAAGCTTGTCTGTGGCTCATTGGTTCCAGAAAAAATGATATAGAAGCCTGAAATAACTGTTCATATAATTTTAATCAATTCTGCTGAACAGATCATCATCCAGATACCATATCACCTTAAAATGAATACTGACTGAAGTTCATAGCTCTTCCCTTCTGCACCATGACTTTGTTCTAGTCCCCAGATGTAAGACCATCTGTGCCTTTCTTGTTAGAATGTTCTAGAACCATGAGGCAAGAGGCCTCTGTGATTCCTGGGAAACAAATCCTACATTATCTTCTTTGAGAGGATAAAAGTAAACATGGGCTTTCTCCTTCAGATGTTTCTGGGTTCATGACTGGCTGATTGAGAGTCTGTGAGCTACCCAAGGGCCTTGGCATTGCTTCCAAATGAGAGGGAAAAGAACATAATTTCTCTGGGAAAAATTTTCTGTGTCAATTATATCTTACCTCCTACAGAGCTTAGCCAGACACACTCCACTGACAATATGTAAAAGAAGCATCTTAAGTGGCACTGAATTGTCCCTAGAGTCACTCATAATATTCCTTAAGACTATAAAAACATCCCCCAAATTATTTTATCTTCTTTTTTAATTGGAGAATTCTTTGACCTTTCTCTAACAGCTGCTCCCTAGAAGATTTCTGTTAGTTGAAGCCATACTTTATCCAGGACCTTTCAAACAAGCTAATTTTTGTGCTTGCAGGCATGTTCATATTTGAAAGTTGTAGAAAATAACAATGGAGGTTCTATTGTTGTTGTTGCTGCTGCTGCTGGTAGTGCCATAAAATTATATTCTGGATTGAATTAGATGAAAAAGACTACTGCTGAGGTTGCTCACGCTTGCCTGTAGAGCTGTCTTATCCCTGGGCCCTTGCTGGGTATTTCTTATAAACCCCTGCAAATTCTCGGACTCGCCCACCTATATCTCCAGTTAAGCATGAATTTGAGTTGGCTGAACTTAGCAGTTAACAACAACACACTAGACTCTCTGCTCACAGCTGGTTTCTCTTGTTTGACTGAGATCCATGTCAAATATTTGGAATATTACTTTTGCTTACCAGCCAGACTTTAATACCAGTGTGTGTGGTACCAGACTTTAATACCAACAAACAGTCATAGGCAAACACAAAATGTTTGAAAGTACCACAGTGCTTGGAAAACATTGTATTTCTTGTGAAACATGAGTGATTCAAAGCTCATACTTTGGAAGGAATGGGAAGAGGATGGCAATATTACGCCATATAAACAGCAGCTTTGTTTTACTTCCCCATTTAAACGATAGTGTGAAGGGAGTGACAGTCTGCCCTGGGCCCTCAGTGTCCCTGTGTGTTCCTGCCGGGTGTGCCAACCACGAACACAAGGCTCTGACTGCTCTTTATCAGCCAGCTCCTCAGAGCTGTGTTTCAGCAAAGCAGCCTTGAGAGATGAGGTAATATTTCCCCCTGGCCAAGGGAGACTTGCTCCTACTGATTATCAAAACAGTGCAAGTCCCCAGGTGTTGTTTCTTCCCTGTAAATGCAACCCATTTATTTGCTGGCATCCATCATGAGCCTCTTGGTATTATGTCCATGAAATCCAAGAAGCATGGGGACCTAAGGTAGATGACCAGAATGCTGCAGCCGACACTCCTGTTGCAATAATCTTTTATCTTTATCTCAGAGTTTGATCCTCTGTCTGTATCCATGAAATCTTAACATGCTTCCTTTCAGTTTAAAAAAAAATTCTATCATCCCTTGTAGAGTTCTTGACAATTTATACCTACAGAATAGGCCCTATAATGATTATTTATATTATTCCAGAGCCTTAGTGACCAGAACCAGTGCCCAGCCTTGGCTCACATCCCTGACTGAATGTATAAGTGGGAATGATCTTCAGTTTTTTTCCCCTGGGATTCTGTCCTATAGTTCCTCTGAGGCACAGGACCCAGCTCAGCGCCTGCCACATATTTTGATGGAAGAGAACACTTTGTTCTCTTACTCTAGTAGGCTGCCCTTTTCTCTATCAAAGCATTTAAAGGTCAGCTTGAGACTTTGGTGAATTTACCAGTGTCCATTGCCTCTAAATTTCTGGTAATGTGAGGGTTTCTGAGCTGAGTGTGATTGTTTCTGATGTCTCTTGATATGTGTTTGCTTTAAGGTGGACAGCAGTAGTTTGATATGGGTTGTTACTACAGCACAATTGTATTGTGCAAAGGAATTATGCAAAGAAGCAGGTGGGATTTCCATTTGTGCATTATTCTTATTCATTCACTTATTTTGTTACCTATATTTATTGGGGCTTGAGACTAAGTAACCTCATGTATCACAGAGGAAAATTGTATAAAAGAATACAGAAGCATCAAGGTGTGCTCATGGACACGTTTGTCACTATGGCTTGATCCCAACATCTGACTGAGTCATGAATCCTTTTCAAGTTTCTCTTTAGTTTCATGTAGGCTCCAGAGTTCGGGACTTCAAAGTGTGTGCAGAGGCACCCATCATACTCCGGCCATGAAACACTGAATCATGAAGTTCCCATGACGAAGGTGCTGGTTTCTTTCATTCTGGAGGTAAATTGCACCATTGTGTTGCAATTGCGCTTTTCCATTCTGCGCTTTCAACAAGCATGGTCCGACTGGAATTTCCAGTGTGCTGCTTGCTTGCATGTTGTTGTCATCTTGCTAAAACATGGAATGATTTAAGTTTCACAGCTGTTATTGTTTTCTGCGGAGCAGCTGCCCAATCTTTCAGGGACCATGCCAGGTGCACACAGGGTCTGTCTATAGAAATTATAGTGGGAAGTAGAGCCATAAGCTGGTAGATCTGATCATTACAATCAGTCAGCCTAAATAATTCAGAAGGAGGCTAGTGGAAAGTAGCTGGATCGGCCAGAGAAATGTAGCAAATTGCTTTACTTTCCTCATTTTATTTATGTAATTTCTGACTTAGCCTTACTGATTGACTTACTAAACGAATTCACAAGAGACTGAAATATGAACCCAAATGCCAATTCACAATGAGAACCACAGTTCATGCCAGTAGGTTGGTTCTCTTTTGGCAGGAATATCTACATGTGAAACTCAGTGCAATAATCAGAAGAGTTCCACAGGATATCCTGAGCATGAATAGGCAGCAATTCTGTTCAATAGTGATCTTAATGATGGGAATAAAACCACTTAGTGATAGCCCCAGGATCTGAACCCCAAGACATGACCATTGAGTCTCTTAATCACTATATGACATTGTTAAGAACATATGCTCCCTCATCAGTGTGAGACTTGTTTCTAGAATTCTACTTTATATGCCTTCATTAACATACATTTTCTAAACCTGCCTTTCATCCTCATAGATGTTTTCAGCATCTTGAACCACATCTCCAGGCGGTAATTGCAACTAGTAGGGGTTGCTTCCCTTAGGTGTTGGACTTTGTGCAAGCTCTTGGAATCTTTTCCCCAGGTATAGACAATGTCATTAAAAGCTCTCAGAGTCTCTCTCTCTCTCTCTTTCTCATGCTTTTCCACATAGTTAATAGCTTAAAATACAAGTTTATTTTCTTATAACTCTAGAGGCCTAAACCACTGTGTTGGTAAACTTGTTTTCTTTTGGAAGCTTCAAAGAAAATCTTTTCTCTTGCGTTTTCTAGTTTTTAGATACTTCCTGTCTTCTTTGGCAGTTTATTAGTCTGTCCTCACAGGGGTCTTCTGTGTAGTGGGAATGTTCTCAACTCCATTTTGCCTTACCTGAGGAGATATCCTGGATTAGCAAGTGTTACCCTGACACGAGGGAATGAGACCCCTTTTTGTTTTTAAATCGCACATAGAGCTAGTGCAGTGTTCTCTCACGGAGTAAGATGCAGAAAACATGTTACACACTGAAACTGAAATTCAAGGGAAAGCAGAGCGCCTGTAGAAGACGAGACCTGGTGATGAGAGGACCCTGAATTTGGTTAAAAGAACAAATACAGGTGATGGCTGCAGAGGAATAACCAGCGTAAGAAAGAATATGAAATGTTTGTCCACCCAAGTGTGGAGGGTGATTTAAGAAAAGAGATTTAACAACACTCATGTTTATTTAGAAGAAGAGTTGGTAAAGGAGAAAGGGAACAAAGCATAAATAGTGTTGGGAAAGCAGGACAGCACAGAGTTGGAGAGAGCTAGACGGGGTTCTACACAAGACCACCATAACTCCCAATCAGTCGTGTTGGGTCACTGAGGGATTAATTCAAGGGAAGAAAGATCAATTTGGCTGAAGGTCTCAGTTTCAGAAAGTGGGAAAGGAGTAGTGGAAACAGGTGAATTCATAGAGATGGGGTGTTTGGGGAGGCTACTCACATCAGCTGGACCATAAAGCAGAGGGAACCAGGAGCTGGGCTGGGATAACTTGCATAAGTTCACCATTGATCACCTACTTCTGCCAGGTTTGGGGAGTATCATGGCCTTAGCAGCTGGGAAACATATGTCTAAAACAAGAACCTGTGGAGCACATTTCAGATGCAAACCATGACAAGTGAGTATTTTTGGAAAACTACAAAAATGTATTTTTAAAAGCTGTTGATTTTTAAAAAACAGTTAACCAACACACAATATCTGTAAAAAGCAGAAAGAACAATATTGAGCATAACTCACGAAATGGATAATTTAAAACATGTATAAATTGACTGTGAAACATATTGTGTGTGATTTCTCAGGCAGCACACTTTCATTTCAATGGATGCTAAATTTACATAAAGAATAGCTTTTATTTCTTAGCACAAAACCCATGGAGTGGAAGGGACTGAAATGCAGAATTTGAAAAGTAGCCACATGTTTATAGTTGAGGGCTTTTTAGAAATATAAGACTGCTTTCCATTGTTCTAAAGATAAACACTTTATGGCTTTTTCAGCCTTCAAATTTCACCTTGAGAAACATCAAGTCATTGGATGAGAGCTTAGGCCTGCTTTCTTTTCTTCATGTTCCTCTGTCTACATGATGCAGCAGGGAAACTTGTGGGGGTTCTTTGTCTCTTGGTTGTCTTGCCTGAAAACTAGGAGGTGAGGTGACCAGATGATCTCACTTCTGCCATCTGGAGCTAGCTTTGAGACGGTTCAGTGGTGGGGATTACTAGTTAAACAATGGGTTTAGACTTCATATGATTACTTACTAAATTATTTCGCATGTGTAAATGCTGTCTTAGAGGCTCAGACACTAGGGAAAGATTTGTGTTGAGAGTCTATGGAGCTTGGTGACTGTGGTTTTAGGAGTTACAGGAGTAACTTTCCATGGAAAAGAACCTTGGCATTTTTCCATTCGTTTGAGAACTTTTCCTCTACATTTCCTCTGTGGTATTGGGGCTGTCCTGTGCCAAGTAGTTTTTGCTTCTTATATTCCAGGATGAACTCCTTTTGTATAAAAGGATGACCTTGGAAGCCCAAAGCATCTAGGAAGAAAGAAGTGATTCTGGAGTGCTTAACACTTCTTCACAGAAAGCAGACTAGGGTTCATGATAAAACAGAAGGCCCTGACAAAGAAAACAAATTAGTCTGGATAGGACCAATGAAGCCTGGACAGTGTTCAATCATTTAACAGTAGGACACTTCATTTACATCAGGTGGTCCCTTCACTCTAAAAGAAGAACCCTTTACAATGGAAAGCTTTCTTGCTTCTTCCATGCAATCTGTTTTGATTCTTTATTCTGGCCTTGCCCTTCTTCAACTCTGTCTTTCCTTGGCTCCCCTCCCCTTCCCTGGTCCCTCCTTGGCTAATCTCCTCCTTGCTTCTTCTTAACTGGTCTTGGCTTTTTATACTTAGATTAATTTGTTTACCAAGGCCCGGGGAGAATGAGAGCTTGCATATGGGTGAGAACAGACTTCTTTTCCCAATATATAGTAAGATTTACATCACTGACCTCCCAGGCTGCTGTCAGAGGCTGGGAGCCAAAAGAGAGAGCTTCTGAAATCTTCCCAAATACAAACTAATGAAAATCTGAGGAAGTGAGGGGAGGGGAAGTACGTGTGTGTGTCCGTGTGTGTCTGTGTGCGGACTGCAAGTCTCTGCTGAGATTGTACAAGTTGATAAGTAGGCGAGGGAGAGTAGAAAGAATCACACAGGTACCTTGAGGTAGAGAGGATAGCTTGAACTGAACATATGTTCAATTACGCAATTTTGCTACTCAAAAATTTATATTCCCAGGAACTGGGAGTCTGAAATTAAAGTCTAAGGCAAACCAAGTCACCACCCTAAATTTTAACTTATTGGAATACGTACATTTATATTTTGTGAGAAGTACAAAGTAGATAATTTTTGTGCTTAGGGAGCTATGTGATATTACACGCACCTTTGGGCAGTAAGTTATCCTCTGTGAGAGGCAAATCATAATGATTAAATGATTTTCATAAGAATTTAAGGAGATAACAGAGCCAGGTATAAAAGCATGCTCAGTATTTTCTCTTAGGTTTTGGTTTTCTTGAATATTGGGAAACCATACAGAATTTTTTGTGTTACTGACCCTTCCTTAATACTAGCCCAAAGACATAGTTAGGAGTTTGAACTTCTTGATGATTGTATAATGCATTTCAGAATAAAATGAATTTGATGTGATTTGTGTATGTCTGTGTTTAAATCAATTGGCTTCTGAATGAAACTGAAAATTTGTGATACACAAATGCTTAAGAGGAAAGTATCAACTGTATGACCTCATGAATTTACAGTAAAACTCCACCAATGTCATGTGTGCATCAGTGAAGTGGAAAAGACAGTCATCAAGGTGCTGGCAAAAGGTGTTAGAGCACCCAGACGTTAATCCCAGAATGCTAGATACTGGGGGTTTTGATTCATGCCTAGGAGAATCAGGATGTCCTTCAAGGCTTTTGGAGCAGGGACTCTACTGACATGAAAATATTTTAACCGAACCATTGCAGACAAACTGGGCAGCACAGGCCATACCAGTTCCCTGCAACTAATGTAACCTAATGCAAACCAAAACTCAAATCTCTTCCACACATTTTACTCCAAAACAATAATTTCAAACCCATTGTAATATTGACTGACAAGTTTCTGAATGCATGTCAAGTCACTGAAATTTCGCCATTTATAAATGGATTAATGGAATGGAGGCAGACCTCTTAGAATAAGGCCCTGGAACAGTCACAGAGCAGGTGGCTAGTGCTAAAATGTATGTACCCAGATCCTGACACTTTACCACTGATTAGAAATCGGTTTCCATAAATATGAACTGCTATGAAACTTGGACCATCAATCATTCCATTTCATTGGGCTTTATTTAGTTAGTTATATCAAAGACTTGAGCAACTTGATTGGTTTCAGGGCATGAGGAGGAAAACAGGTTACTTTGATGATTGATTAGGTTTGGAAGAAAGCACACATTATGTTGGGGCAGCTGGACATTCCAAAAGTTGACGACTGCCTAGGAGTCATGGGAGAGGGATCTTAGGAAAATTAAAACTTTAAAATCTGCCTAGTGACTGATATGGCCAACATATTCCATTCTTCAGTGAGTGTAGCATTGGAAGCTTCCATAGGCTTATGAATGAGTACAAGACTGGTCTACATCAGTTCTTGATGAACTCATAGCTGTGTTGTCTCCACAATTACATAAGAAAGGAAAAAGTTAGGAGGTAGACACAGGTAATTTTCTTATCTCGAAATAGAGTCATATATCCACTTATGACATTTAATGGCTGGAAACTTAAATTTTGGGGAACATCATTTGAGATCAGTCAAGAAAGAAGACAGAGTCACATCGTCCAACGTACAGTTTTAATAGAAAATATCTTGGAAAATAGTCAAGAGTTAACCCTCTCAGTACTAATTTCTACATAGTCAAGATCCACTTTGAGGGCACTAAGAGACAACTACTAAGTGATAACTCAGGCACAAAGCTTCCAGCTTAAGGTAGCATAGACACTAGTTTAATTTCACAGCCACCATCAATGATAACATTCATAGACAGAATGGAGACCTGGTGGTAGAGCCTTTGTCTGCTGTACACTGAGGATTATTTGTTGTCCTACCAAAGATCAGACCTAGAACATTTGAAGTTTCATTGTATTATCATGCTATGTATCTGGAATTTCTGGGACATGAAATTTTTAAAGAAATTAGAAAACCATGTCTCAAAACATCTGTAAACCTTTGTTGGGTCAAACAACTTCACAAGTGCAAACTGTAGTTGAGAGAGAATTGACATTTTTGTTAACCATGAATGATATGCAGCATATCTCCATGTATAAACCTGATGATTTTATTCAGTTTGATATGCTAGTTCAGAGAAAGTTAAAGAGAAAAATCCTCACTAAATCTATTTAAAGGTCAGTTCTCAAAGTATGTTTTTAGAATGACAGCAAGGGTAAAAATCACACTGGACATCCTAGACTTGGTATCCTTGAAAAGTAAAAGGCAATAGAAGTCCCTCAAGGGCTTCTAGAGTCACAAAAGGATTTTAAAGAAATTGCCTTCAGTCCTATAGTTATAACCATGATTACTAGCAATTGAATGCTAATAAAATATAGGGAACAGTCCAGTTAATTTGTTAACTAAAATGATAATATTCTTGGAGTTATAATACTAAAATAGCTGTCTGGGAAGATAGGAATTAAAAGAGAGTGTAGTACTTGGAGATGTGGAGGAGTGAAACAGTGAGTACTTGGTAATAAAGAGTTCTAAAATGGATTGCATTACTAACACCAGTGGGGAAAAGTAGTCAGCTCATCACGAAGTCAAGGAGACAGAAGGCGGGTGTTGAAGGGACATTGATGTGGATGTTGAGTTCACTGAGAATGATAACAGAGGTAATGGAAGTGATAACAAAAGGCAGGGAGATAGACACGTTAATGCTGACAATAGCAAAGAATGACTTCCAGGGGTACAGTCAGATGGGATGTGCTTTAAATGTTGGCATTCTCACAAAGGAGAAAAGAAAGGAATTTTCTGAAGCAGCAATGAGGACGAGGTGTCATCTATTTTATCTCCAAGCCTTTTATGACTACAGAAAAATATAATTGTAAAGGAATGGCTGATATGGGATACCCCTCTGTATGCTGTGAATAGATCTTATACAATTGGTTAATATTGTTTATGAATGTTTGTTTTTATTTAAAGGTGGTTGATTATAAATGATTAATAGTCATAGTCAATCTCTTTCTAAAGAAAAAAAGGTAGATTATTGAATCTACTTAAATAAAAAAACTGTTACTCTTAAGATATTTACATTGGTATGGATTTTGGATTACTGATAAAAATTTAAGGCCAATTTTGTTATACTATATGTATGTTTCTACTCTTCTTTAAGGTATTATGATTATGCAGCACATTTAAAAACACAATGTGTAGTTTAAAATACAAATTAATAGCCATCTATAATAGTCAAACTTATAGTCACATTAGTTGGATTTTTTAGATATGCAGAGATATATTTCAGATGGATAGATAATCTTCAAACTTTTCAAACACCTACAGAATATGGCATTTAAAACGTTTTAGGAACTTCGACTTTTTTCAACAGTGAGACACATCTGCTCCTGGCAGCATCAATTACTTCACGAGGATGACAGACATCAAAGAAGCTCCCTATGAAGTTCACTTTCACTGTGGCAAGGCGCGCCATTCGGACAAGAAACTGCTCTTGCTTGGACTGCTTGATTGTATGCTGTACAAACTGGACATGCAGGACCCACAGGAAAATAACCACTAAATTTTGTCAGAACAAGGCAGGATTCCTGCTTCACAGAAGAAAATGTCAGACATTCTGCAGAACATAAAGGAAAATGACTGACAAACTGCCAACATAGGCAGAACAGTCTTTCAAATATCCTGTTTCATTCAAAGGTCTTCCAGATACTATGGGCCTGTAGGCTGAAGATGTATACCTCAATGGTGTAGAAAATCTTTGGGCGACTGTCCAGGCATCCCGATGTCTCTGTCATTTCTAGAGTTTAACAAGTTGCTTTAAAGCACTTTCTATTTACTTAGATAATATTATATCCTTCTGGGGTATTTGATGGAGTTAAAGACAGTAATAGTTATAGTTTTCCTTAGTTATGATGAAAGATAAATTATATATTAAACTTTAGACTCATAAAATAGAATAAATGATAGTGTTTTCTTTAATTTTGTCAAATACAAATAAACTAAGTATTGTAACTGTAATCCTTTCTTGATAACTGTTTTGTTATATGTGATTTTACTATGTTAAAGTTAAAACCTTCCTTTTTAATCAGACAGAAAAGGAGAGGTGATGTTGAATACCCCTTTGTATGCTGTGAATATGTCTTATTACCATTGGCTAATAAAGAAGCTGATTTGGCCAACAGTTAAGCAGAATAGAGCCTGGTGGGAAATCCAAGTACAGAGACAGGTAGAAAAAAGACTGAGTTGGGGAGATGCTAGTAGCTGCCAGGGAAGCAAGATGTGAGATAAGAAGCCACGATCCTTGTGGTAAAGTATAGAATAAGAGAAATGAATTAATTTAAACTGTGTGAGTTAGTTAATAATAAGCCCGAGCCACTAGTCAAACAGTTTAAATTTAATATTAAGCCTTAGAGTGTATACTCAGGATCTGGCAAGAGGGAGAAAAACTTCCGATTACAAATGGTTGCATTTCTCTCGAATGAAAAAAATTGAAATTAACATCTAGAGAAGACTTAGAAGAAAGGATTTGCGGGGATACAGAGCAAGCTTGAGAAGTCAAAGATTTTAGAATGAGACATAGACAGAGCTGTATGACGAGACATGTGGATGACAAAGGATGATCTGTGGCAAAGCCTGAAACCAAAAAAAGATGAGATGCATAGTTCTAATCATGTGGTCTTTCTCGGGATCAGATACCCTCTGTGGTATTTCATAAAGCAATTTGGAGGTTCAAGGGGTAGTTTGACCAGGAGCACTTGGAGCTTTGGAGGTCTTGCTTACATTTGTAAAATGTGTGAAGAATGAAGCAAAATCTCCTAGAGTTCATATATGTCAGCAAACATCAAAAACAAAAAAACATAAACAGAATCCAAATCCATCAATTTATGTTCATAGATTTAAAGATTGATTACTTCTCAAAGAAAGAGCATATTGGAATGCCCAAAGTTGACATAATCAGACACATTTTATTACCCAATTTATATGATATATTTTTCTATGTTTTAAATTATTCCAAATAATTAAATTCCATTGGAAATAACACAATTTCAGTGCAGTGATTAGATATGTATTATATGTAAATATAAATTTTCTGTATACATACACATATATACATAAAGCAGTATATATAATAATTATATTACAATATAATACATTATGTGTATGTTTGTATATATATATATATATATTATTCTAGTTAAATATATTTAAACGTCAGTCCCAAAAATATGTTTTTAGAATGACATCAAGATTAAAGCCACACTTGACATCCTGGATTTGGTGCTCTTGAAAAACAGAAGGCAATAGGCATCCCTTAAGGGTTTCTAGAGTCACAAAATTTTAAAGGAATTGTCTTTAGTACTAAAGAGTGAGCCGTAATACACACACACACACACACACACACACACACACATGCACACACGCACGCATTATGTAATATTAAAGTATATTTATGTTATGCCTAATACTTTTAGTATAGGTTTTTTTGGGGACAGGGTTTCTATACATATTTTAATGTTTACAAAATGCTATTCTTAAACACTAAGAAATACCCCATATGCTTCATTATTTAGATATTTATAATCTGTTTCTTCAAATGTTGAAAGATATTTTTAATCAATTTTTTTCAACTTGGATTTAGCTTTGATTTTCTTCTGCCACTTTGAGAGACACATTAGTAATAAAAAGGAAAATTTGCAGTGCAATAATAAAAGAGCGACAAGATCAGTCCTTGTTATTAGAGTGTGTTCTAGGCCAGAAAACCTAATCCTCTCTTTATTTTTTTCTCTTCTTACTCCTCCCTTACTCCAAGATCTTTTTTTTTTCTAAAGCCAGTTTTCCTTCCACAGAGATCCATTACGTTTTCCCTAAAATGCTTTTCTCCCTCTTTTGCAGTGCCTCTCTACCTGGCACACAGATGTATCAACTGAGATGTATCTTTCTCTTCCCAAGTTAAACACGGAAAAGATAAAAATAAAAAAACCTCATTAATCGATGTAAGAAAAACATGTCAGAGCAAGAGAATAAAGCTATAAGGGTGAGCACAGCATCGGTTCTTGGCCAGCTGACCCAGTACCATCCTTCAAACAGCTGTAATGTAGCTCACTGTTTGGTTCATACAAATGTTATGAAATACTTAGTTGACTTACACATTAATTATTAATGCATGATAATATTAGTAATAGACACGAACTAGACTCAGCTGCTTCATTTGGCAATATAATGTTAATAAGCTCTGCATTCAAATAAATAGGAAAAAAGCAATAAAATCAGCTTGCCATAGGGCCTGTTTCCCACTTGATATGAGAGCTTTCTTAATATGTTTTCTATAACTTTTTCTCATTTTATCATATATTGCAACACTTTCTACTTTAGGAAGTAAACAAGGGGACATGGAAAATTGTAATTAAGTTTTTTGCCAAGTTCAGCCACCAATGCGTTGGCTCAGAGGCAAAGCAAATATTTAAGGATATAGAAATCAGAATCTTCTTAGTGTATTCCCTACAATATGCTAGAACTGATCTGGAGGATTAGAAATGGGAGGACTGTGGCCTTGTTGAAGTCCCAGGAGTGAGCAGATAAGACAGATAATACATTTTGTTAATATAAGCCAAGTTGGCTTCCAAATTGCTATGTAGCCAAGCACAGTCTTGAACTCCTGATACTTCTCCTTCTACCTATGTGCTGGGTACAGGCATATGCCATCATATTCAGCCTAGTTTTTGAGATGTTAGTTTGTTATTCATTCTCTGTATTTCTTCTTCTCTTGTCTTTTTTTTCCTAGGAGGTAGCAAAGCTTTTGTTTTTGTCTTCTGTTACAGGGTGAAAGAAAGAAAATTCATGCAGAATCAAAATCATAACATGAAGATTAAAAACCCACATGGAACTCACATAACAGAAATATCAGTGATGCAAGTGATGATTCTAGCCTTGTGAGTCTAGTGGTGTCTTCCTAGGGCCTCTTGCCAAGGCCCAGCATTGGACAACGGATAGGGGTTCATAAATTTCCTAGCCTCTTATAAGAATAGAATTTGAAAATGCAGTGATAATTATTCAAAGTTATTTTAAGCACTTTTATACTTCTATGAACATAGGGCCTCCTGCATGCTTGAAAAGCAACCCTACTACTTTGCCGTCATCATTTGTTTTCATATGGAACCACAGTACTCATAATCTTAGGTTTATTACATCTTAACTTTCATTGCTTATTTGTGACCTTCCTTTATTGCAGTTAATTTCATCAATGTGCTAACAATATGATGCAGTACGTGACTCCTCTTTCTGAATCAAGAGCCAAACCTTATTAGTGACGAGTACACAGGCATACGCTCTTCTTTCCTCCATTTTCCTTACCTGTCTTTCTCATCATTATTATTTTGAATGTTACTTTTATCTTTATCCTGATTTAAAATAAGAGGTATTACATATAGACCTTTGTGTGTTATCCCCAAATATTTATTTGATGTCCTTTTGAGTTTTTAAAAACTAGTATCAAAATGTATAAATCTTCCTGGGTGTGCTTCTTAGTACTTGTCATGCTCATAAAGTGCATCCATGCACATTTGTGCTGTTCCTTGAGTCATTAATTTTCATTGGCATTGAACAGTTTTTATGATTAGGCCATGGATTATTCAAACTCCTCTCAACTGCCACTTAGATTGTTTTCTGATTTGCTATTTGTGAACAGCGGTACTAGGTAGGAATTTTTTCTGGTAATATTTGCTAAACTTCTTCTCCTAGATAAATACCTAGTAGTGGAATTGCTGGTTCATTGGGTATGCAAATATTCAAATTTCATAGGATAATCCACATTCTTTTCCTAAGTGACTATGTCAATTTGCATTCCATGAGCAATGTGTGAGAATCCATTGATCTGCAGTGGGTAATTCTTGGCACTGTAAGCGTTTCTTTTGCTACCCATTCGATGAATGCAGAGGAATCATTCCACTCTTGCTTCACACTTTTCTCAATTAGATTAGACAGAGCAGCAGTTGCTCCAAAATGACTACTCTGACCATTTTCAAAGTTTTTGTTTCTTTTTATTGACTTGCAGGATTTCTTGTCATAGATACGATATCACCAATTTTACGCTCCCTCCTCCTGTGAGGTGTTTCTGTGGAATCATTTGGTGCCATAATTGCAGAAAAATATTCATCTAAGCAGACGGTGTGGACCAGTGGTAGAGTCATTCCTTGGCATTTATAAGGTCCTGAGTTGAACTGCAATGCTGAACTAAAGATTCTTTTAAAATGGGAGGAGCCTGAGCAGAGAGCTCCATCTACAGAGTACCTGCCTTCAAACACAAGGAAGAGAGTTCAGTTCCCAGAGACCACATAAAAACACCCAGAGTGGTGGCAGACGCCTGTAATCACTGCACAGAGAAGTACAGATGGGAGGATCCATGGAGCATGCTGGCCACACAGTTTAGCTGTTGGTGAACTCCAAGTCAATGATAGGCTCTGTCTCAAAGGAGATGGGTAACGTTATTGAGGATGACAGACACCTTAATCTGTGCTCTGACCTCCATACACACACATACATATGCATACATACTCCCACATACATACACTATCTGAATTTTCATAGCATAACTTTTTATTTCTATCAGTAAATAATAACTATTATGATTCAACCTTGTGCCCTCTTAAGCAAAGGGCAACACTGAAGGTTATAAGGCTAGGGAAGGAAAGGCAAAGGCCTTTCAGATGTTACAATGGTCTTCTTGAAATACTTTCAAGTTGAAAGATCAAGTAAACAACAGAGGAGTTAAAATGACTGAAAACAAGGTTAATGAGGGAAAAATAGATTATAGATATCATTAATATTTGTGTGCATGTGGTATATTTGGGGTGTATGCTTGAGTATGTGCACATGTACATGTAGGTGCCCATGCACATGTGTGGAGGTGCAAATGGTGGCCAGAGGTCCATGTCAGCCATCTTCCTCAGTGGATTGCCATCTTATTTATTTATTTTTATTTATTTATTTTTTTGGTCAGGGCATCTAACATAACCTGGAGGTCACTAATTCGCCTAGACTATCGGGAGACACTCTAGGATCCACCTCTCCCCAATTCCCAGCTGTGGGATTAAAAACGCACACTATAACACCTGGTGTTTTACATGGGTACCAGGAATCCAAGCGCAGACGCTTCCACTTCCACAGCAAGCCGTCTTCCCATGCCCTAATAATAAACCTACAAACCAGAAACAATTAGAATACATATGAAGTGCCATTCATAATTTTAAAAATTATATTTTTAGAAATAAAATGAAAAATTATGTACAAGGCTAACATATGGAACATCTAAAATATTTCTGAAAATACTTTTTATGTAAAACTAATATATGTATAAAAGCTTCTTGTTACGAACAAAGTAGTAAAAACTTTATAGTTTCCTATATGGATTTTTTTTTAGATTAAATGTAAATCCATGCAAAATCCTAAAAGTATTCTTTATGTAACACAAGAAATGTCTAAAATAGTTAGAATACTTTTTTCCCCAGGCAATTGAAAACATGGCAGAGGAGCTGCTCTTATACATCCAGAGATACACTGGGTCGTGTTAGTTCTGGCCTTTCATCCAGATCAGAAATCTGTTCATGAGGCAGAACACGAAACTTAACAATAGAGCCACCCACAAAGAGAACTTTGTTTTGATGGAGGGAGCCTGGAAGATTACTTGAAAGGGGGAGAAATTGTTCAATTTTGCTCAAAGGTTGACTGTCTACATAGACGGAACATGAGAATTAATCTCCACCTCCCAGCATATACAGAACAACTTTCCATAAATTAGCAATTGAAATGGAAAAGTACATTTCCACGAATTAGCAATTTAAATGGAGGAGTACATAGAAGCACGCAGTAGTGTTGGTTTGCTACAGAAAATGGAAAGTACTGTGACAGTTCCCTGCATCAATCTAAATTTGCAGCGGTGTACTCAGATTGGGTTTTCTCTACATATTGCTGTATAGCCATTTCCTCTGAGTTAAAACAGTCCATCTTGAAGGGAAACTCCTCAAGACTCTAGAAATTCTAAAGCCATGACCCTTAAAACTCACGAAGCAAACTATTCAAAGTCCTCAGGAAGTCTCTGAAACTGACAAGATGTGCAAAGGCTTTTCCTCCTCAAGATTTTTATAAGTAGTAAAAACTGCTAATGAGATAGAATCCAGCGAACTGCCTGGAAGAGACAAACCTTCCTTGAGCTTCCAATTTCTAGTCATCATGAGCCACCACTCATGCTGGGGCAGGCTTTTGGTGACTAAACCGCCTCTGAGCCATCGCTGCTCCTCTATACTCTAACCTCTCACCTATACTACTGTACAACCTTCATAAGTGTGTTGATTTACACTTAGACTTGGGTGCTATTGTGACTTTGGTTGGTTTCCTATAAAAGCGAACAGACATTTTGGGTTGTACTCTCTAGGAAAATGTTACACATTGTGAGCCCATATACTGCAGAACACATAGAATCTCTGAAATAAATTACTGGGTTTTCATTTCCTTTCAATATAATGTCCACGTTTTCTAATCTTTATGACCTAAGTTTAATATATGTATCTTTACTCTTTCCATTTTTTAATAAATAAAGGAGATTATACTCAGAGAAGAAAAAGCAGATAATTGAAATACTGTTAGAAAACAAGCAGAGAGAATGAAAACAGATGGATTCTTAGGAGTTCTCATGTGTGAAGACATTCTCAGAAATTCCCACTTCTTTGTACTTACTTCATTTTGGGAGTTCTAAAGCTAACAGCTTGTCCTCTCTGGTTCCTCCTCCTCAAAGTACTTACTTTAATGACATCCTGACACATCACAAAATCAAGCCACTTAAAAAATAAAAAATCCCTGTGCTTTGTATGTTGGTTGTGACAGGCCACTGTTGAAGGATGATGGTGATAAGGCTTCTCCTTCCTCTTTTAGTAGAATAACACCACAATACTTAGCAGTCATGAGCTGCTGCTAAGGCTGACAGGGAGAGGAAAGAGGGGACTGTGGTGGAAAACACTATAACTATGTAAAGATGTATTACCTGAGTTTGTGTTGCAGAATATTACTTTAACTGTGTAGAGGTGCATCACATTTGTTTATGCTGTTTGTTTAATGATATAAGGATGTGTTTCATTTGTTTAATTATGAAAAGATGTGTTGCTGTTTCACCTTGCCTGCCTAAGGCATGTGATTGGTCTAATTAAGAGCTGAATAACCAATAGCTAGGAAGAGAAAGGATAGGTGGGACTGGCAGGCAGAGAGAATAAAGAGGAGGAGAAATCTCTGCTTGGAAGAGGAATGAGAGAAAAAAGAAAGAAGAGAACAAAGGAGTAAGAAAGGGGGATGCCCAGGGGCCAGATGACAGGCAGCTGCCAGCCAGCCAGACGTAAGAAGCAGTGAAAGTAAGCTATACAGAAGGAAAGAAAGATGAAAAGGCCCGAGGCAAAAGGTAGATAAGACAAGTATCTTAATTTAAGTTAAAAGAACTAGCCAGAACAAGCCTAAGTGAGGCTGAGCATTCATAATAAGACGTCTCTATGTCCTGATTTGGGATCTGATTGGTTGCCCAAAACAAGAAGCCTGCTATAGGGGCCGCTATCTTGACAACACTCTTTGGCTCCCACGCATGGCTGTAAACGAGCCCCTTATCAGGTTGCCACTTTCTCCCTTTCACTGTCTTTGGTTGATTGGTTTTGGTTTTCTGAGACAGAGTCCCTTATGTAAGCCAGACTGGCCTGCCTTCGTGCTGTGCAGCTCAGGCTGTCTTCAAACCTACAGCAAACCTTCAGCCTTAGGCCCTGAGTGCTGGGATTACAGGCATAGTCTACCATCCTTGTTTCTGCTTCTTGCTTTTGAATATAAACATAGTCAACAACTCTGATATAACACTGATTCTTGTGTATATAGGAAGCAGTGATTATAATTTTTCATGTAATTATTGTCATTCACTTTAGTATGCATCTTAAAATAACAGTTCTCATGGACTAAGATTAATTAGTAAAGACATAAAGGAGTTGAAGCATATAAATAATTTATTCTATTTAACATGTTTGTGTTAAGAAAAAACAATTTTTAAATACTTGAGAAGTTTTACAAAAGTTGACCATGAATTTAGTCACACACAAAAAACAGTTTTTT